>PVLD010000195.1:0-220264 GCA_004027595.1 Dinomys branickii
AAGGGAAGGGAAGGGAAGGGAAGGGAAGGGAAGGGAAGGGAAGGGAAGGGAAGGGAAGGGAAGGGAAGGAAAGAAACTTGAATTCATTTTTATGGTCAAACATCCCCAGCAGCAGTACAAGAGATGGACTGAATTTAAAACAAATTTGAGCAAACCCGTTGGTGGATAAAGCATCCATATGTTCTGTGAGAAGGACAAATGATGGTGCAAGCACATGCTTGTACTTCTCATGGCAATTCTTTTTTTCATTAAGAATAGCAATATTTGATTTGATCAAACAGCTCAGCCTTAGGTTTTGTCAGGACCAAATTCTCATAATTTTTGAAGGAATGCCCCAGATTATCTCAGAATGTATTTATGCTCACAGCTATAAAACGTTTATAGTTTGTGGTCTGGGGCCTAATGAAGCCTGAAAGCATCTTTCCGCAGTAAATGGGAAAAGCCTCCCATATTCAGCTGGCTATTTTTAAACACAAACAGCCTCCCAAGGCCTTCCAGATCAGATGGCTTTTAAAGTCGGTGAGCAAGCCTCCTTATGAAGGCCATGTGGGTGCCAGCCCTGCAGTTCTGAGGTCCAGATCCCCCAAATTATCTGGACTGAAATAGTGCCTGGAAAAAGTGATGAAAGCAGTGATGAGTTTTGAAAGCTTCCAAAATAGCCATATGGATTTTAAAGATGTGTTAAAAAACAAGCAAATGGAAACTAATTTTACTCAAAGTACCTGGGGTGGTGGGAGAAGAGGCTAAGCTCAGCTGTTCATTCTAGTAGGGTGTGAGGCATTATTTTAATCCATTTGTAGTCTGAGCACAAGCATGATTTATCTTGAGGAAACTGCCATGAAATGGAAGGAAACAAAGTAATTCTAGTAGAAGAAACTTCAAAATTGATGCCAACAGATATTCACAATGTGACCCAGTGATTTTAGGCTACTATAAAAATGTATCAAGGAAACTCATCTGCCATGTATGAGGTATAATCAAGAAATACAGTGAATATTTAAATTTGTTTAAGTTTATTACAGTAAAAGACACACTGCTATTAATCCCCCTCAAGGTGTCCCCCACCCTACACACTCTGAGTGCCCTTATCCCACTTTGCACTTTGAACACAGTTTCTGAAGCAGTCTGGAAGTCCTCATTCCTGAGTATCTTTAGTTGTGACTAAAAACGTTTACCTTCCATGATCATCTTTACTTTGGGGAACAGCCAGAAGTTGTGTGGTACCAGATCCGGTGAATCAAGTCAGTGAGGACATATGGTAATGTTTCTAGGAGGCTGTCATGCCTATTGGATGGCACATAGCAGCAGCCTTGTTGAATAGATGCTCAATAAATAATTCTATCATATCTTGTAAAGGCACTCAGGAAAGAGGACTTCTAGAACTGCTTCAGAGAGTGGCAAAAATGGTGAAATAAGTGTGTTCAAAGCCAGGGGAAGTATTTTGAGAGAGTTTACTGGCAATGTGTCATTTACTGAAATACATTTCTAATTTTAAATTCACCTTATATTTTGATCATCTCTCACACTTAAACCTCTTGGGCTAAGACTGAGGAATGGAAGGCAGTGGTAAAGTGCTTGCTGAGCATGGGTAAGCCTTGGGCTCGATCCCAGCACCTATGTATAGCTCTGAGTAAAGAAACAGACAACTGTATAAATCATCATTTCCAGAACTCACTAGATCAAAGAAACTTTTAAAAATATGTTTATTAAAATTTCATGGAACACAGTAAGTAAAAAATCGTTCTAGGGTATAAAAATCCTAGCTCCCTGTGGTGAATTGACAACTGGTGAACAACCTGTAACTCCCAGCCACACTGAATCAGCACAGTGCTGAGTGTGGAAGGCCCACCTTGAGGATTGTTGCCAACAGCATAAAAAGGAGAACTGGAGAGGAAGAAGGGGTACAGCTGGTTCTGCTAGAGGAGCTTGTCACGCTGGCTTGCCTAATATGAACTCGGCTGTTCTCACTGTTGGAGGAGCTTGGACCTTGTCACTGAGAATGGCTATGGTTTACTTTGGGGGAGCAGTGGTCCTTATTTTGAGCATCACTTCCTGGCCCTAGAGGGGAAGGGGGATGCACTGTTCAATCTCCTGGAGAAGCTTGTCGTGCTGGATTTCCTGATATGAGCTTGGCTGTTCTTATCATCAGAGGGGCTCAGGACTTTGTTGTCACTAAGGATGGCTGTGGTAATTTTGAGGGGAGCTCTGGTCCTCACTTTGAGCATCACTTCCTGGCGCCAGTGTAGATCCCTCAGCCTGCTGGCGCAGATCCTTCATCTCCCTGCACAGACTTTCTAGCTTCCTCCGATGGCCTTTGGGCCTTCCCACTGCAGATCCTTGAAACAAGCCTGCAAGAGACATTATCGTGGACTCTTGGTCGATAGTAGGACTCATGGGGGGCATTACCGTGGACTCTAGGTCCTCAGCTGCTCTCATGCAGCACATTCCTCCGGGACCCAAGCCCTTCACTGGATTCTTTGGGTCTCTAGTGTGTGGGCAGTTTTACTACACTCTTTTGTATTTGATTCTTTGGGTGGCTACTATAAAATAACCCTATAAATTATGTACCCTATATTACATCGCTTCCTTTGCAAATCTTGACTGCAACACTCCCTAATAAAGCATGTGGTACTTTTCAGTATCCAGCTCTTGCCACTGCCTGCTTCAGACTTTATTTCATTCCAATGAGCCAAACTACCTGGGATTTATCTCTGCCCCTTCTGCTTTCCCTGAAGTCTGCAAGCTTCAGCCTGCCCTGCAAACCACAGACCTCATGGTTTCTTCGCATGTTTTTGCCTCCAGAAAACACCAGTGCTCTCTGGCCACCTCTTTCACCACCTAATTTCTATTTATCCTTTGAGATCTGGTTAGTCAGAATCACCCAAGAAGACATATTTCTCAGAGATGTTTTGTAACTTTGAGTGAAGCCATATATTGAGAAAAATAACTCACTTGTACATAGCAATATCCATTCTATAGACTGCTTTCTTTTATATTATCTCCTTTGGTCCTTGCCTCAGTTCAATCCAATGCAAAGCACACACTGTTGTGATCAGCATTTTATAGATGACATGGATCAAAAAGCCCAAGTGACTTGTCTAAGTTCACCCATTTGGAATGACCAAGGCAGGGAGTTCCCTCTGCAAAGCCCAGGCCTGCCACTACCAATACGTCACTCATTAGAAATAGCTCCTTTCTCTCCCCCTGAGAGAAGGTCTCATTATACTGTTCAGGCTGGCCTTGAACTTTGGCCTTGAACTCATAGTGACCCTCCGGTGCCCATGACTCACACTGTATTATGGTTTGTGTCTGGATGTCCTCTCAAATCCTGATGCAGTCCTGGTGGGTGATTTTTGGAGGCAGCTGAATCTAGAATTTGTGATTGGTTCATCGTCTAGTGACAGAGTTGAGGGTGTGAGCGCTGCAGCTGCCCTAGGGCGGGCAGCCTGCATACAACATGAGGGAGGGAAAGAGGCTTGCGGCCCCTCTTTTGCTCTTGCTGCTTTTGTTGTTCCAGCTGCTGTGAACTATTCCCCCTTCTGCCAAGCCACCCTGCTTTGGAGCCAGCTGACTAGGGACTGAAACCTTACAAACTGTGTGCTGAATAAACCTTTCCTTCTTTCACTTTAGGTGTCGGATATTTTGTCCCAGCAGCAAGAAAAGTAACCAAGAACTATTAGAAATTAAAAACTCAAAACATTTCAGGAGCGGCTTTTAAACCAAACGTGCTCACTGCTCTCCCCTCCCGTCTCTTCCTCAAACATCATCTCTGCCAGCCCCTCACATGGGTCGCTGACCCAGAGGACAGAGTATCTGGAGTGAAGAGAACTCACTGATACCCATGCACACATTGTCCTCAGCTGCTGCTCTTCCCAATTTTCTGCTTGGCTGGACTTTTTTAAAAAGAGGGTTCGCTGAGTTTTTTCCTACTGCTAGATGAAAGACAAAGAGCACACACCATCAACACATCTTAGAATGCTTGTTTCAGATGCAAATATGTGACATGATGATGATTTGGAAAGAGTGAAGCTAGTTTTAACATGTTTTAACATCGTTTACTATATTTCCCGTGTTGAAAAAGACTATAGGAAAATTCCCTAGCTAGTACTGTAAATAGCCCAAGAAATCTGAGCTTCTGTAGGACTTTTTAATGGCACACTTCTTGACTTTGGCTGAGTTCTCCTACAATGCCAGCAGCTGCTGAGACTTTTTTCTGGTCTGCTGTAGTCCATTCTCTTCTCCTGCACACCCCCATCTCAGGAGCTGCTGGGCCCACACAGTCTGTCTACATGCAAGCAAGCTGAGGGACCCACATTCATCAAGATTTCAAGAGTGTTATTGATTTTCTCCTCCAAAACTATACTGGGGAGGTTTCTGTATCTGTAACAAATATCTGAGATAATCAACTTACAAAGAGAAAAGGGTTATTTTGGCTTACAGTTTTAGAGGGTCCACTCAATGTTGATTTGGGGTCTATGGCTACACATCATGGCAAGAACGTGAGGATGGCCAAACCACTAATTTCATTGCCAGGAAGTGAAAGAGACAGAAAGGATGGGACAGGGCCCCATTATTCCTTTCAGGGGCACAGCCCACTGACCTGAACACCTCTCACCAGTTGCTACTCCTTAAAGTTTCCACCACTTCCCAATAACATTATGAACTGGACATCAAGCCTATAACACAGGGGCCTTTGGCAGACTTTCCAGAGCCAAACTCTAACACTGAGGAATCTGTATTTTATAGGAGAAACTACCCCCACCTCAAAACCAGTGCTTAACCTGGAGAAATTGGCTGTGGAAGGATAGAACTTGTAGTTCTATGCACCTTGATAGACACACCTTTGAGGTTAAAGAGATCTTCCTGGTATCTTTGAAGTTGTATCTTATAGAAAGACCATTTTCTCTTTCATTTATAAGTCCATCCTGATTCCAGGGAAAGATAGGTGATGCTAAAATAAAGAAGACAGCCTCATGACTGTTAAGTGGAATAAACAGCCATTTTCTGTCATTTAAACAGTTCTACAAACTTAGGGAAAAACATCCTATTTTCAAACAGTTGTACTTCTAAGCGTTGCTTTCTGCCCTCTGTCCCTCACTCTTGACATGACCTTTTAAGACAAATAAGGCAAGATTTCCTTTTGGAAGACAGATGACATGTGTGATAAGCACATGTGCTCACAGCCTGTCTGTGTCCTGCCAAGGCCGTCAAAACTACTTGATCTGCAAGACGCAGATGAATGAGATCCACATGCCCATCTGTATCTGTACCTGCCGCTCAGTGTGACCTTGTCCTTGCATGGCTCAAAGCTCCATACCAACTGCATTCTTTAACCAGCATAAAAGGATGCAGTGTATTTCACAGCATGTTGATTGGCGTCCGAAAGGACCACAGCTTGAGCATGGCAAAGAACAGCCTGGAAATGAGGCCAACCTGTACTCAAATCTCTGCCCTTCCTCTTAGTAGGGACAGTGCTTGGTCAGTTAGCCTCACAGTCTCTGTCAGTGTCTCTGACACGGCACTAGTGCATCCTACAGGAATTGCTGAAATGCTATCTGTGACATGCCTGGCAAAAGATGAGTTTGTAGTCATCTGGAATCCTTCTGCTCTTGTCTGGCACAGTAGAGGGAAGCAGCTTTTTCCAGAGACTCAAGAAAAGTTTGTTGGCCTGCAGGACTGAATTGCATATACTAACGACCACCTTCGGTAAACAACATCACCACGTATGTCAGTCAGCTTTTTGTTACTGTAACCAACCTGCATTAAATCAACTTATAATGAAGAAAGGTTTATTTTGGCTCACAGTTTAGAAGGGTCCAGTCTATTGCTTTGAGCTTGTGATGAGGCAGCACTTTACGGTGGGGAGTGTGTGGTGGAGCAAAGCTGTTCTCCTTGTGGCAGCCAAGACATAAAAGAGAGGGGAAAGAACAAGGTCTCACTTCCAGCAACATACTTCCTTCAACTAGGTCTGCCTTCTAAGGGCTCCACTGCCTCTGAATAACACCATAGGCTGGGAACCAAGCTTTTGACACATGGACCTTTAAGGAACATTTCAGATCCAAACTATCACCACTACCTAGAGACCTTCAAAAGACCCCCTTAAGTTGATTTTCAAGGCCATCCATGATCTGGAAAGAACCCCTCCAACTTTAGTTCCCATTGTAAGCACAACACATTCCGAACACTTTCCATCTCTTCGAATCACGTCATGCTCTAAACTTACTGCGTAATTTTCCATTTCTCTGCCTTTTCTCCGGTGTCCTCAGGAGGACCGAGTGCTGCCCTACCACACTCACCTGGAAGGGCGCCCCTTCCCTGAGGCCCACCCGTCAGTGCCATCACAATTATTCTCTCTTCTCCGGTCCCTTTGGTCAATATTTATCACATTCTGCCTTGCACTAAAGGTATGTTTTCTCTCTTTCTCATTAGATTACTAGCTTATTACAGCAAGAATTTACCCATCTGTATACCACTTAACAATATTCAAATATTATTTAATATTTATATTAACAATATTCAAATATTAAGTGAATGCCTAGTACATGCTAAACTCAGTGTCCTGGGGACATGGTGCTTATACTGTTATTAAGGAAAAGTGATCTGACAGAATTAAATTGGCAACTGAATTATGTGTGCAATCTGATGTGAATCCCCCTTCTGGAATCCACAGCATTTTTGAACTCACTGTGCCTTAAGGATATTTGCTTGTTGTGTCTCCACTCAGACTTATCCTTGGAGCCAGCACCCCATGGGGCTGCACACTGCTTCTGGACACTGACTGGTGCATGGTCACCTCTGTAAACCCTGAGATACAGAACTTATGGTACCTGGCACATGTGGATGTTCAATAACAACAGGACTCTAAGTTTTCTCTGAAATCCTAACATTATTCAGAGTGGCAATTATTCAGTCCCTCTGAGTAAGAGCAGGTATTTTTATATGTTACACACAGCAGTTATATTTTTACACACATGCTGCTGGGGAAGCGTGAGAACAGGACTGCAAGCCAGTTGAGGTCGAGGGTGTTTTCCTTTTACTCACTCTTCTCCAAATTAAAGTTTACACTTGTCTTCAGTAGCTGACCCTCCATAAGCCTTTTTGAAAAGAAGCTAACAAGCATAGCAAGAGGCTGGGGTGGGGGCAGCTCAGCAGTAGAGCACATCATTAGTGTGAGGCCCTGGGTTCATCTTCAGCACCAAAATACAAAAAAATACAGAAGAACCTCAGAGATCCTACAACACTGTAGGGAATGCTTGTTGGACTAGTGAGGCTCCCAACTACTATCAGGGCTTGTTAGAATCAAGATTGCTACCTTTGTTTTGCTTAATGGACCAGAACATGACTTTCTTAGGACACACATTGAACTAGGTAGCTGGTTCTTGACTTCTAGATCATTCTGCCATTGCAGGGATTAGGCAACAGAGCAAAAAAGCAAGACTCCAAGGATGAGCTAAGATTACTGTTTTACCCTCACAGCATTCCTGCAGAAGCATTATCGGAGGGTAGAAGTGCCAGGGTAAATGGGTTCTCAATATATCTTCACTAGTTGTTTTTATTAAAGCCTGACACACCTTCTTTCACTTCTGTCTTTTTTCACTGATTCACAAAAAGGGAATATTTTGAAGGAGATTAGGCAGTAGGGCTTTTAGTGTAACTTTTTAAAAATTGCATTAAAAATAAATTTACTATATTTTTATCACACCTGGTACATATACTTACTGCTGTGCAAAGGAGGGAGATACCCGAAGAGGTTAAATGGCAAATCTAGCTGATCAGCAAGTACTGTCTCATTCCTATTCATTTTAAAAGTATTCTGAATGTGTTTCCACTTTCAACAGCCAGCCTTGGTCACCAAAAATAGCACATTTCTCATTCTTTCTTTTAAAAGCAGAGTGAGGATGAACCAAACAATGGGACTTTTATAATTTTTGGGTGAAATTATTTATAATTTGTATAAACTTTTAAAGTATAAACTACAGAATAAATGAATTGAGATTTCATCTCAAATTATAAACTATTCATTCATTTAAAACTAGATACAATACAAAAAAAAAGCAATGGTAAATCTCAATTAAATCAATTTAAAGTCAGGAATATAAAGATTTAAATTTTTTCTTCAACTTCTCTACATCACTTATTTTGCACTTCCTTTTGCTCTAGTTAACATTCACATAATAATATACTTGTTCTAGGGATGCATCTGTGATTGCAAATAAAAATATTTACCCACAAGTCCTTAAACAACACTTAAACTAAAATGTCAGTGTTAAACTTCTGATTTTAATGAGGAAAAATTTTAATATTGAAAACATAAATAAGCACTATTTCACTGAGCAGGTTGGTACGTCAGATCTCACTTTCCAGATACACGGGTGAATTTGTCATATGTTGATAGTGTTTCCATGGATTTTGTTGTCTGGTAGATATAAAAAAATACCAACATACAGTTCTGGTCTGAGTTTTAATTGAGCCAAATGTTTTAGTCATGGGATAAAGAGTTGCAACATTATTTGGATGGTTTTTGAGACTAAATTGGAATTACAGGAAAAGAAAATGTCTTGTCTTTCCTCTGTCCTTCTTACATTTGCCAGAAGGAATAATATGTGACTGGCATCAAAATGAATGTTACTGGCAGAAGGTACTAGATGAGGCAGTGGTAGAGTGGCTGGCAAAAATCTTACAGAGGTGGAGGGGTTTGGACAGGATGCAGAAGGCAAAACATTTGGTTAGAGAGGGAGGGTAAAAGAGGGAGAGCTCCAGCAAAGCACTGAGTCAGGCTTGTGTGGTGGTTCTGAGGACAGCCTTGCCTGGGACAGATCACACAGGAGAAGGGAATGCTGGAAGAAACGTCGAAGAAAGTAGAGAAGATGCGAGCAAAGCCCTGGCTATGAAGCTGACCTTTATCCTGAAGACACTGATGACCACTGGGAGTAGGCATGGTTGAGCCAGGTCTTGGAGACTGATGCAGCAGCAGTTATAGGCTCAGGGGATCAGCAGGGGTAAGCAGCAGAGGACTCCAGGTGGTGGAAGAAGTTCAGGCACAGCTCGGAGAGGATCTGGGATAGAGCAGCAGAGTTGGCTTAGAGTTGGGACAAAGGGGCTCAGATGCTGTCTTTGCCTCTTGTTAGTGACCTCAGGTAAAGTGCTTCTTCTCTGAGGTTTCTCTATCCTGACATCCTGCTGAGAATGAAATTGAATAGCACTTGGGAAGCTCTTGGCTGGGGGCAGTGCTAGGTAAATTTGCAGCCATTGCTGAGGTGGACAGAGGGAGGCCATCATCTACTTTGACTATTCATGGACTGTGCTCCTCAAAGCCATTTCCTGCTCATCTAACCAAGTTCTGTGAAGGCAGTTTCCAGGAAACTCACAGCAGTGTGGACGTGACCTCAGGGAGGGACAACCTGGAGCCAAGCTGGAGGAGAGGTCAAACACCTTACGTCTCCACCTTCACTGAAATTCCATCCTCTTCAGCACCCCACCACCCTTTGTGTAAAGAGGGGTTGCCTCTGCCTGGCTGTGAGGATGCAGTCCCTAACTGCTTGCCCTTCCTTAGTGTAAATAGCATCAGGAGTCACGAACAGGAGGAACGGGCCATCTGCTCGTGACACAGCACAGAGCACTTAAGCTCACCCCAGCCCAGGACTCTTGCCTGTTTCCATTCACTTCAAAAGCTGTCCGCCTGTGTGATCAGACGCCAGGGTGGGCACATATCAGCTGAAAGCACAAAGAATCATTCAGAACATGCCCATGTTCTGTGTGCATGGGGCGGAGGTGGGGGGCTGTAAAGGAAATAGAAACAGGATGGAAATGAAAGACTCTCGGATTAGAATGTTTCCCAAGCTTTCCCATCTGGTTCTTCCATAAATAACCATTGCAAGAGCACTATCTGATGTGAAGTCATCTCCTATGACATGAGCTGGGCTTCTTTTGGGGAGAGGTTAAAAAAATGGTCACAGGGAAGTCAGTTTGGGAAGAGCCTAGAGCTGATGAGTGGAGGACACGGTGTGTAAGACGGAGAAAGTTGGCTCCTGAGTGGGCTCGCTGGAAAGCAGCATGGCCGATGAGAAGAACAGATGTCAGAGCTTAAAGGACCTGAAGCTGCATCTAGTTAACTCCTTTGCTCAACTTCTGCAGACTTCAGCTTCTACGTCTTTGAAACAGACTCTGATATTTACCATGTTCTCAGGACTAGAAGAAATATATGTAAAATGTTGAAATCCTCACCCTCAAGTTGATGGGTAGTGTAGGAGGTGGGGCCTTGGGGGAGTGATTACATCATGGGGTCTAATCACCATGGATTAGGTCTTTTATCATGGGAGACCGCTTGCCCCCTTCACCATATAAGGCTAGAGTGAGAAGTTAGCTATTATCCGCTCACACTCTGATCTTGGACTTCTCAGCCTGCAGAGGTGTGAGAAGTAAAATTTTTTAGTCACTTTATCTATGGTATTTTGTTATGATATTTCTACCCAAATGGACTAAGACAGTAGCTACTGTCATCATCGCCATTATATTATATCAAACTCCTCACCACTCGGGGGGTTTTCTCATCATAATGGGGAATCTCAGCTTCAATACAGAAGATGTGTTACTGACTGGGAGAGGGCTTATGCTGCGACAGCTCGAAGCCTGACTGGTTGGGCACGAGTAGGAATGGTCAGTGCTTATTCTTGGTGTCGCTGACTCTCCCAGGTCATACCTTGTAGTCTGACCGCATGTCCATGCCCTAGGTATGCCTTCTTTTCCCTCACCTCCTCAAACCTCTCTACCCACTCGGGTTTCTACCACTCTGTCCCCAAGGCCCATGACACAGCCCCCTTCTGCTTTATCTTTCATCTAGGGGTAGAGAGAGAGAGGAGGGGATGGGGAGAATAGGAAATAAAAGGGACTAAGATGCTATGTGTGTATGTACCACCTGCCACACGAATGTATTTGTTATGTATTGTAAACATATACTAATAAACAATAAAAATAGAGGAATGTAGTTTTATAGCTGGGCATGTTAACATATACCTGTAATCCCAGCACTCTAGGAGGCTGAGGCAGTAGGATGGTGATTTCCAGTGCAGTCTGGGCAATTTATTGACTTAATAACTTTTAAAAATGAGCTGGAGATGTGGCATAGTGTGAAAACCCTGGGCTCAAACCCCAGTACCAAAAGAATGCAGCCATTTTGTAAACACCATCCTTACAGCAGGTGGGATCTGTAGTTGTTACTTCCATTTCATCTTCTTCAACTTCTGAGTACCCAACCTGTCCCAACCAAACTGGGACCAGTGATTGCAGAGGGTTCTCAGTGTCACTTCCAGCAGTGAGAGAATGGGTGAGAATGGGAGCTGGAATGTGACTCCACTCAGTGGAACATTTCCAGAATTCTTGGGATTTCCGGGGACTTAGACCTCTAAGACTTGTTCTCTAGAACAACCACATGTTGGGGAGAATTTATTTCCTTCAATTTGAGCAACATGTCCTGCTAAGATACCATTTTCATACTAGTTTGAATCAAGTAGACTCGTAGAAATGTTAGAGAAACAATTTAGAGAAGATAAAGTTCCCAGGTGAGCAGTGGGTGGGGAGAGCCTTCCTGGGCACCTGTGTCAGAGACAGGAAGGACAGGCAGGCTGGTCACACCAGCAGTGGAGAGGATAGAAAGCCAGACTTCAACACCAATATCAACCATTGATCTCTCTGTGTAGTGTAGAGCAAGTTACTCCATCTCTCTCTCCTGCTATTTCCAAAAGGAGGAGTGCGCCGCCTACTTCCCAAGGCTGTCACAAGGTAGACGTGAGAGAAGAGAAAGCTCTGAAACATGTCCAGAGTGCCCACACTGCTGAACTCTCAATTCTAGAATATTGCTCAGCTCTCTAGAAAGCATGAGAGGAAATCATGAGCAGAAGTGGATTCTAGTTTATGTTATCTGCTGTTTGCATTCACTTTTTATGAATAGTGAAATTATAGAAAAGCAGGAAGTAAACTTGGAAATCTCTCAGGGGGAGAGTCTGAAGAGAGATCAGACAATGATTTATTTAAGAATGATTATTAGTAAAGCTGTTATATAATACTATCACAACTTGGAGTTGTATTTATAAAGTGCTGCTACACAGATTGTGCCACCTGATCTGCAAAACAACTCTGTAAGGTAAGAAGAGCAGAAATTTATTTAGCATATTTACAGGTAAGTCACTGAGGTTCAGAGACCTGCGGTGAGTCACAGTTAATAAGATGTTTGCTCCAGAATCCAAGTGCAAGTCCAAGTCCTCCGACCCCACATCCGTTACTGACGCTCCCACATTTCAGTCGACTCCTCAGCATTGGGTATTTACCCTTCAGACACGAAGCATAAAAACATGCATGTGATTACACATTGCAGGGGGAAAAAACCCAGATATATATGATTGAAAACTACAGTGAATATGTAAATTTTTAAAAATTTATTGCAGTGAAGGACACATTATCATTAATATCTCTCAAAATACTCCCCCCTGCTTTGAACACACTTATCCCTTCATCTTTACCGCTTTCAGAAGCAACTCTGGAGTCCTCTTTCGTGAATATCATTACTTGTGCTGTTGCGGCTGCTTTGATGTCCTGGATCAATTCAAAATGTTTACTTTTGTGGTTGTTTTGACTTTGGGGACAAGCAGAAGTCACACAATGCGAGAGCCAGTGACCACAGTATTTTATGAGCCTGCCTTTCTGGAACATGGCACTCAGCAGTAACATTCACCAAAGACAGTCTCAAAAGAAGACATTCAGAACTTCTTCAGAAAGTGTCAAGAACAGTGAAATAAATGTGTTCTAAGCCAGGTGAAATATTTTGAGGGGTATCAATGACAGGGTGTCTATTACTATAATAACTTCTTAAAAATTTAAATGTTCTCTGTGTATTTTAATCACAGGTCATGTTCATTTTGCATGTGTTTCACAAAACAACTCCCGTTGTTCCACTGAGTGAACCAGTTTTCCCAAGGCCTCAAAAATGTAGTAGTATAAATTGTAAGAATAGCTAATACTTATTGAGAACTTATTATGTGCCAAGTGCAGTACTATGTTACATAAGCATTTTACATAGACCTCCACTTAAACCTCATGGCTGCCCTGTGAAGTAGGTGTTGTACGTAATCTTAGGAAAAACTAATTATCAGAAAGGTTAAGTAACTTGGCCATGGTCACACAACCACCAAGTGTTAGCAGAACTCAGAGGAATATCTGGTACCCAACTACTTGCTTCAGTCACTGTGCTATTGACATTACAGCAGTAGCCCATGTAGTCTGGTACTTGCGCCTAATTCTCATAAAAGCTCTAAGCCTGTTAGTGTGTCCTAGCATTTAAAGGTGTCTCGAAGACAACTTACACATGTCCTCTAAGTCAGGCCTCCTGTCCACACTCAAGTGTTTTCCACCTCTGTTTTGCACTTCTTCTGTTCCAGTCCACACAATCTGGACATGAAATCCTTGACAATAATCACCCCTGTGATAAGCTAGCAAATAAATAGGAAGAAAGAAAAGCAAGGGGTGCTGGATATGCCACTGCCACCACCTCGGGGTCTTTGTTACCTTCTTTTATTTGGAAGTTGGACAATCGAACTTCAGTCAGAAATAGACAAAGGAGTTGAAGAGGAACTTTGCACCTGAGGTAGCTTTTGAGTGCCCTTGCCTATCTGGGTCAGTTGTCTTCAAAAGATAAAGAAACAGATGGAAAGATTTCAAGCAGATGGAAAGACTGTGTTTAGCCAGATCATCCGACAGCACCCCCCTTTAAATAATAGCAACCAATAGATTGGGCGTTTCACCTGTACGTGAGCCATTGCCTTTCAACCCGTGGGTGAGTCATCAGTTTTTTTCTGCAAAGCAAGTCCAAAATTTCTGTAAATTCACAAATTCAGTAGATTTTTAGCCCCCTCAAACACAAAAATATCCCCACCTCCCAACTAGAGGATGTCTTTCACTAGTGGGCCAGCACTGTATCTTTGAGTGTGCACTTTTAAAATTCTGCCTAATAAATCCCTTTATGCTTCTTTTTAAAAAAGGGATCTGGCAATTACCTCCCTTCCCTGAGCTCCTTGACAGTAGTAGACTGCCAGAGTCAGAGCACTGTCCCTGTTGCCTGGAATACGCTACCTAAAGCACCTGCTGGCTAGAATGTTTGGCACCTCTAGAGGCTGAAACAAAGTGGTTCTTCCTCACCCAAATATCTGTTCTGTTTCAAAACACAGGGCTTTTCATTTTTTGGCGGTTCATTTGTCAACAAACTAGAATTTGTTGAACAATTACAATGTAAAAGCAAGTTCTTTGATAGGATAGTGTGAGAATTGCATTAAAAAGATGTGAATCTTACATTTAAAAGACATGATATCACAGTGATGAAAATAAGTATAATCTATCAACATGTAATTAAGCTTGGACATCATTTTGTTTTGCCATATTTTCCCCGGTGTTTGTTATGATTGTCATAGTGGCTTCTCCTCTAGCCTATGAGGACCAGGGTATCACCATTATGTGGAAACATTTAAAAAGGGAAAACTGACTTAAGACCACAATAAACCACACAAGCATGTTCAAAGGTTAGCCCTGCCAGCCGTAGTAGCCACGGCCACCTTTGATGACTCCAGTTGCTTCCTGGGGTACGGAATAGTGAGAAGCCAGGGAAGGAAAAATAGCTCGGTCCCCACTATGTGCGCCAGGGGACCACACGCTGACAGTGTCTCAGAGGACAATGTCCTTGTTTCCTTTCAGTCAAGGTATTTCAAATTGATTAAGACAAGAGCCTCCTCAACCCTGGCTCTTGTCCTCCTCCACAATAAGGTCAGTGCTAAGTCCCTTATCCACCATGAGGTACTGAGCCCGTGGACACCCTCTGAATGCCAGTTACTCGCCTGAATATGCAGGTGGATTCCTTTGGGTTCCCTCTCTTGTGCTTTTATTCTTCTGTAGTTTTGAATTACCTGGTGTACTGTGCTGGAAAGAAATGGTCCCCATTTTTGAAAGCAAAGGAATGCTTTTTGTTCTCACAAATAAAAAAAGAGCCTATATTATTTTTGAAAACCCTGCCTCCTGTGTTACCTGTTCATATTTTTATTTCTTCTTTTCTCTTCTTTCTTTTTCATCTTTACTATTTCTTTATTGGTGATGCCAAGGGTCTTAGTCTGTTTTGTGCTATTTCATAAACTACAACAGATGGGCCATTTGTAAAGAACAGACATTTATCTCTCTCAGTTCTGGAGGGTGACGTCTCAGACCAAGCCACCAGCACTGAGAAGGGTCTTGCTGCATCCACACATGGGGGAAAGCCCAAGGACGAACTACTGAATGCAGTATGGAACCTCCTAATCCCATTTCCAGGGAGAGGAGCTGTCCGAAGACCCCGCCTCTTAATACTACTACATTGACAACACCTGAATTTTGAAGGGGACACCTTCAAATCACAGGCCCAAGTACAGTATTTTAACATAGGACCATGGCACTCTTCCTGGAGCACTCTTGAATCACCATGTTCTTCAAAGTGAAGCTCCATGAAAACATTAAAATGGTTTAAAATGGTTATAGTTTTACCAGAGAGGTCTTCAAAGTAGGGAAAATAATACAGAGTAGATGAAAGTTCACTTCAAAGTGTGCTGGGGGCTTCATTTCTAAGGGACATAGTGTCTCACAGGCCAGACACCAAGTTACTGCTAGAGTTAATACAAAAATTAGGGCTCAACCATGAAATGAATAGTGTTTTCATTTCAAATAGGAGGAAACGTGCAGTTAAGGAAAAGTAATTCTATCCAGCCCCACACAGGTGAGAAAGGCCAAGTCTTCACTGCCCTCACCCACCCTCTCTTACAGACGTTCCTCCGTCCCTGAGCTTCTGCAACGCTGAGAAGCGAGTAACGGACAGGTCCAAGCCAGCACCGTGCGCTGGACCCTCTCTGGAGCCTCCCCGGGGTGCGGAAGGTGTGTCCTCACTTTGCCTCCCATGGGGTTGAGTCACGTCTGCCCGCAGCCTCCGCTCTTTGCATCCCTGGGCACTGAGGTCTGAAACTTGACCCTGCCAAGGACCAGCCCTACCCGCTCGGAGGAAATGGCCCAGCAGCCTAGGCAACAGCAGCTGAAAACTTCCTTCCTTTTCCTCCAGCTGCAGGCGCCCCCTGCGCGAGCTCTCCCCGCCCAGGCTCCAGCTGCCGCCTCCAAGGCAGCCCCAGGGGGCCTGGAGGAGGGCCACAGTTTCCCAAGTCCCGGGACGCGCTTCTTGGCAGGCCGGGCCCTCGGGCTCACACCGGGCTCAGCTGCTGCCTTTTCAAGCCTGCTGCGTGAAGAAGGCCCCGGGACAGAGGAGCCGGCAGCTTTGGGTTGCTGGTCGCCGGAGCAGCAGGGCGAGGGAAAACCCTGGCATCGGAATGTGAAAAGGGGTGGTGTCTGCGGATCCCCACACTGGGGGCGCTGCCTGGCCCCCGCCTCCAGGAAACTTGGACTGTCATGCGGGCTCCCTGACCTCGCTCCTGTCATGAGCCATGGAAGCAGCACTCCCTCCACGGGCTGCCAGGGCCGGCCGGCCCTCTCTGGTCCCCGAGACCTGTGGGGTATGGACCTCCTGTCTAGGAATGCCCCGGGATGCCCAAGTCCGCAGGCCGCACTGGCCCCTGCTGCTGACAGCAGCCCAAGAGCCGTGCAGAGAGGAGGTGCTGCGACCTTTCAGAGACTCCCAGACAGCGATGGAGGGGAACCAGGTACCCGAGTGCATGCGACGAAGGCACAGCTCTACAGATACTGCCCGGCCACCCAGATCAGCAGGAGCGACCCGGTGCCTGCAGCCGCTCGGCCACTCCAGGTAGGAATCCACCCGTGCCCGGGTCGCCAGCTTGGAGAACGGAGATGGGGAAGACGCCCACCGCGGCTCAGCGCTCCGACCCCGGCTCTCCCCTCTGCCGGCGTGGGTGGCGGAGGTGCCCGCCCCGCTGTCTCCCACAGCCCTGCCCTTGGCCCCCTTCTCCAGGCTCTGCCATCTTTCCGGCCACTTGCAACACTTTTTTTGAGTGAATAACTATTTCCCAAGATTTCTGCCAAAGGACGGAGAGGAAAAGCTGAGTACAGAAGGGTAGGCTTTACAGGGGAGACTAGGGCAAGGCAGGGAGGGCCCAGGTGTTCGGAGGTCCCTGTGATGCGCCAGCCGTGCCCTTAACGACCTCTCATGTCCCTTTAATTCTCATCACCATCCAGAAACCTCCAAGTTCCAATGAGGAGATTGGGATGTGGTTAGGCAAAAATCCTCCCTCTCCTTCCAGAAAGATAAAGGCAAAAATAAAACCTAGTTTCCAGGTTGCGCTCGGGGACAGCAAGGCAGGCTTGGGTAAGTGGTGGGGTTTCCAGAACTGGAGCACAGCCTGGGCACACGGGGCCTCCGTCCTTGATCACTTGATTGCCTAGGGCCCACATCCACCTCCATTTCCACCTATCACCAAGTGGGCTTGCGTTTCCAGAAGTGAGAGCCAGTTCCTTTCAGGGAGGGAAAATAGCCCCCTTGTGGTCTCCGGAGCCCCTTCCACCTCTCAGGGGCTCTGCTTCTGATCACGGTGGTGCCTGGTCCTTGTTGGCAACTTGTTCTGTGTATTTCCGACCCATCCTCACTAACTCATGCATTACACTCAAAAGGGATGCATGGAATTTAAAATTATGCTCTCAATTTCCCTTTCCTGGCAGTGTGGACGCCTTGCTTGCTTTGTGTGTGGGTGAGTGATGAAGGTAGGAGGGAAGGGGCTGGACTGCTGGGGTTGGTGGGCTGAGCTAGAAGGAGGGGTATACGGAAGCTTAGCATGGGGAGTATAGGTTGTCAGGGAAGGCACAGGAGAACTGGATGAAATTCACATTAACAAAGGGACTCCCCTGGGCTTGGAGGTGATGCTGCTTCAGCCAGATCCTGTGCCTGTCTCCTATGTGCTGCCACGCATCCACCTTCTTTCCTTTTTTCTTTTTAGCAGAGGACCTGCGTGACCACAGTGAAGAGTCAAGGAGGAAAAGGGAGTCTGACTTTCCTCCAGAGGGCAGCTCTTAAGAGAAGAGAACTAGCATATTTCTTTGAGAAATAGTTTACATTCCATCTTAGTTCTCCTATCTTTCATTTCCCACGGGGATTTAATAGAAATGACATACTCGTGCGTCAGAGCCCTGTCTCTGGATTGGGGTCACACAGCAGTTGTTTTTTGATGCCGTTCTGATGGCCTGAAAACACCATCTTTCCTCACTTCCTCCCACCCCCCACTTCTTTTGGGATGTAGGCCAAAACCTCAGCGCTGCCACCATTTCTCTAGGGAAAGGTGTGTTGGGGATCGGCCCAGTACTGTGGATCACAGCCTTGCCAGCCTGATTCAGCTTCCTGTGTAAATGCACACCCAGACATCTCTTCTAGAGTCCCTGGCTGACAAGCCTGAGCTCCAAGTTCAAACTCTCACCCTGAACAAGCCACTAAGAGTCTCAGCTTTCCCATCTTGAAAACCCTGGTCCTGTCACTTGCTTCACAGTTGCTGTGGAGATTTGTGTACCAAAGTGTTGGCCTACTGATAAAGACCCTCAGTAGTTCTGTCTTGAGGGAAAGAAGTGGAGAAGCAAGACCAGTAGGATGTCAGGCAGGACCAGGGGAGCCACAGAGTCGGAGGTATAAGTACTGAGTGATTCCAGGACTTGGGGAGGGAGTAGGGCTACAAAAGCTTATCTTTGACTTTTCTGGTCACGTGATTCCTTCTTCAATAGGAAGGGACCACAGTTATGAAATTAACTCCCCCAAATGCACAAATACTTTCAGTTCTTTAAGGCTATTGTTAACCAGATGACCTTGCTGTTATTGGGTATTAGAAAGAGGAGCAAAGTGAACAAACTAGTCTTTCCACCTGTCCACCCCTGAGCAGACTGAAATATTATGAAGAATTACATAGTACTTTCATATTTAAAAATTTACCCATGTGATTACAAAAAGGCTGATTGAAACACTTTCTTATCAGGTAGGGATGCTGAGACCTTGGTTACTCACAAGTAACCTTGAGGAACCAAAGTGGTCAATGATATTTATTAGAGTGAAGTGTTGGATACATGGAAGTAAATTCTATTCCCACATACATATCATAGGGCTGAGGTCCTTATGTGAACTTTCCCAACAGGAGAATCTGCATGTTACCAGTAAGCTTTCCCCTTGGCTGTACTCCACATTTTATTCTCTCAATGTTGAAACCTTGTGGACTCCCACGTGAAAATTATTGACTTCTCTCTGTCCATGTATCATAAGAAGCAAGTGCAGAAATTAGAAATCCCTTAATTTCAAATTTATATGGCTGTGCATTAGTAGAAATAATGCTAACACTCTTGTGACCCAGAAGGCTTCTTTTGCACTATTTCCTCTTATTAAAAACCTCACAACTGTGTGTATATACCTTTCTACCATCCCCACTTCGCCATGAGGAGACAGTTGCATAGGGATGTTAGAAACTCTGGGGAACTCAAGGCTACTGTTATGGCTTCTGTCTAGATGTCCTTCTAAAGCCTCATGTGGTCATAGGTGGGGCTTTTTCAGAGGTGGCTTGATCTAAGGTGTTTGACACTGGGATTAATTTGTGGTGTAATGCTAAAATCCAGGGCGCTGGGGCCAAGAGCATGAGTGCTACCCATCCTGAGTATCCTGGGTGAGATATAAGGGATAGAAAGAGCTGTGGTCCTCCCTTGTTGCTTTGCCACCTTCTACCTGTCATGAAGTGTCTCCTCTGTGATGCCTGGCCTCCCGCCTGCCTTGGAGCCAGCCAATTATGGACTGAAACCTCTACAAACTGTGAGCTAAGTAACCCTCTCCTTCTTTAACACTGGGTGTCAGGTATTTTGTACCAGCATTGAGAAAAGGTAACTAAGACGACTGCAAAGCAGCAGCTCAGGGCCGGTACCTAAGCATTCACCTGGATCCCTGGGCCTCTCAGCTTTCTCTTCCTGTCTTTCTAGCTGGTGACATTTGCCAGAAAGATAACTCTACATTTCCTGGAGTCTGGTGGTTGATGCTGATCTCATTTATCTAGGGATAAAGGTGGGAGAAAGACCCATAGGAAGAACAGGTCCAGAGACCTGGCTTTGTGTAAACAACCACAACCAACTTTCTAGAAGCAATGAAGGCCTGGATTTGGAGGTCATGAAGCTCAAGCTGAGCATAGTGCTGACTGAGGACTTTAACATTTCCTTTGGTTCATTGGCAGTGTGACTCAGAAACGTCTTGTGGTCTGGGAGCACAGCCTGTCTAACCATCTCTTGGATTTCATGTTCTAACTCCTCAGTGGGAACCCAAGGAACGATCAAGATTTGACCTTAGGGCTAAAGATACCAAAACAAAGATAATAGACATGACTTAAGAGAGGAAAACAAGCAAACAAAAATGAAAAAAAAAAAAAACCCTCTACCCATTGGGAAATCTCCACATATTCAAAAAAAAAAACTTGGATTGTCATGTTACATATTTTATATTTTAAAAAAGCAGTGACTTTTTTTTTAGATAGGCTCTCACTGTATAACCCAAGCTGGCCTTGAATTTACAATCCTTCTGCCTCAGCCTCCTGAGTGCTAGAACAGCAGTGACTTTTGATAAGTAACTGGCGTTAGAAAATTAGTAGAGAATATATTTTTAAAATTTCCCGTAAAATGTCATTTTCACCTATAGCTTTAAAGTTCTCTCAGATTTTACCTTCCTGTATTGGCCTTCCTTTTTGCCACTGTCTTTCACAGTAACTTCTCAACGTAAATCCCTTTTCTGAATTCTCTTCATTAACTTCTAGGAGTACTCATAGTTTAGGAAACAAGGAGAAAGAGTCAGACACACAGAGTATGCAGAGGTTTGTCTGGAGAGGGAGCAGGTTTGTTATTCAGTAATCTCATGAATGGAAATGCAGTTTAGGTGTATTTGCTAGGCAGCTCCTATCTAGCAGACTAGAAAAAAATTGTAGTGCTATTCCCTAAAATGAAACCAATGTTTGAAATATAAATCTGTAAAGTGCATTACGTTTTTGCTGCAAAGTTCTTATTTAGAGTAAAGGTCATTGGTGCTGGTGTTCAAGAGATAGAAAAGGAGCTTGTGTCCACTGACCAACTAGCTACACGACCTCTGTTGACTCCTTGAACAAAGCTTGTGTCATGGTTTGGGGTTTTGCAAGGGGAAAAATATAATACAGGACACACATATATATATGATTGTTTATAATAGTCACCCAAAGAATCATACACAGAAGAGTGCAGGAAATCTGTCCATACCCTAAACACCAAAGAATCCAGCTGAGGGCCTGGATTCCATGGAAATGTCCTGCATGAATCCAGCTGAAGACCAAGAACTCCTAACAATGCCTCCTATGAGTCCACCTGGAGGCCTAGAGCCCATGCCAGTGCCTCATGCATTCCTGCTGGAGGCCTAGAGCCCATGACAACATTCCATGCAGGCCTGTTTTGTGGGTCTGCACTGAGAAGGCCCAAAGGTCAGTGGTGGAATCTAGAAAGTCTATGTCAGTGGGATGAAGGATCTGGGCCTGCAGACTGAGGGATCTGTACCGTAGTCAGGAAGCTATGTTCAAAATAAGAACCAGAGATCTCCTCAGCAAGAGTGAGGTCCCCAGCTTCTCCACTGATCGGGACAGCCATGTTCCCATCAGGAAAGCGAACGTGACTAGCTTCTTCAGGAGACTGAGTAGCGCACCATCTTCTTCTCCAGAGCCAGGAAGTGATGCTTAAAGTGAGGACCAGAGCAACCCCCAAAATGAACTGAAACCATTCTCAGCAACAAGGTCCTGAGCCCCCTGGATGATGAAAATGGCCGAGTCCATCAGGAAAGCTGGTATGACGAGCTCCTCCAAGAGAACCAACAGCTCCTTACAGCTTCTGCCAGCTCCGAACAGCCTCATAACTACTACTTTAGTTCTGCCTCTTATGCGGCTGGCAGCAGTCCTCAGGCAGGCCACCCACATCCAGCACCATGTTGATCCAGTTCATCTGGGTGTTATAAGTTGACCACCAGTTGTCAGTCCACACAGCTTGTTTATGTTGCATGCTCTTTGAGGTCTTTTCAGTTCTGAGATTCTATTGTAAATACGAATCTATGATCCAAAAAAAGGCAAGATTATTTAATGAAATAAAAGAACTAAAGCTCTTCATCTATCTCAGCTTGTCTGTAAACAACTATTACTTTGCCAAATGACTTCAGTGGAGGAAATGTACATACAGAGTGGGCATGCGGGTGTGCCTTTCTGGGGAGCCCTGGGATTTCAAGGGAGCTAGGACTTAGGGATGTAAAAGAGACAGGGCCTTCTTTGAGTAGTAACACCCTAGAATCGTAGGCTAGTATTACATGCTGTCTGCTCTCTGATTCATAAATGCTTTTCTTTCTCCCTTTTCCTTTCTTCCTTCTTTTCTTTGTTGTTTCTTCTTTTGTGCAGTACTGGAAATTGAAGCCAGTGAGCCCTGATCTATATCCCCAAACCTTTTTGATTACATGTTGAGACGCGATCTTGCTAAGTTGCCCAGTTTGGGCTCAAACTTGTGTGATCCTCCCACCTCAGCCTCCTGGGTACCCGCAATTACAGGTG
Organism: Dinomys branickii; assembly: GCA_004027595.1. Classification (NCBI taxonomy): domain Eukaryota; kingdom Metazoa; phylum Chordata; class Mammalia; order Rodentia; family Dinomyidae; genus Dinomys; species Dinomys branickii. Next base: position 22,572 of record PVLD010000195.1, read on the forward strand.
CACACCACCAGACTGGCCTGATAGTTCTTTTTCTGACCAGACTCTTTCCTGAGTAAAATTATTTTCTGCTAGTTGAACACTGGCCTTTGGTCTACTAAACCCTTAGAGAGGAATGTTTACTTCTGCAGTAAAACTTCACTGTCCATGCCATTTTTACTTTTCTGCCCTGTGATATATTTAGAAACAATTCCACTCCAAAACAATAATCTAAATAACTCTGTCTTAACTTTAATCTTCACTGGTGAGTAATTCAGAATCGCTTGAAAGAAATTAGGACAAAGAGAAAATATGCGCAAATACTCTCACAGAAACGTAACAGTGATACAGACAAATGTGTGGTGAAGCATCCCTTTGGAAAGATCCTGGTACTTAGAAGACAGTATTGATTGCATTGCAAGGCTTATCTTTAGTCCATGTCACGCTGCATTGGTTTTGACATAGATGTCTTGATTTATTACCTGAATAAATGAAGCGGGAGATGGCAGAATGAGTTTCAATCCTTCCGCATTGTGTGCTTTGTGTTGGAGTTTCCATGACAACATTCTCTCACTTCTCTTTCCTTACCCTTCCCTTTGACGGTCACACACGGGAGTCCTCTGGATCCTATGGGGATGTTGCACCCACGGAACTGCACTCAACTCAGCATCTCAGTCTACCTATAGGAGGAAGAGGGCAGAGTGCAGGGACATCTTTACAGCTGTGTGTTCCTATGGTGTAGAAAAGCTACTGGATTGGAAGCCAGGACCTCCTGTCCCTCTCTCTGATCCAAGATAGCTGAGGGAGAGCAGGTCTCTTTATTCTGGGTCTTCAGTACTTATCAGTCACATGAAAAGATTGGGCTGTCTGGTTTGTTCGCTTCCTATTCCATGGATTGTCCTTCCAATCCATTAGTGACCATGCTTAGGAAAAGGCAACCGAGCCATAGATTTTGATGGCAAATTTCCGCAAGTTCATCATATTGAGAAGCCTCCCTGTGCTGGCAAACTCCTTTATTAGTAAAATTAGATGTCTCTCCCATATCCAGAAGACAAAAAGAAGCTAAAAACATTTTAAAATCATTTTATATCCATGGCTACCCAATTTTCTAGTCTTGAGTGTTCAATTAAATTTGATCTGAGAGATTTGGATGCAAAGATTAAAATTGAATTTGTATTTTTCTCTCTTTTTTTGTATTAGTACATGTTTGCAATATGGAGTAAGTATAGTTCCATAGAAAGTTAGCACATATTGCATTTTAATCCTCTTTACACCTTCTTCCTCTCACCTCCCCTCTCCCTCAAATTGGATTTTGTGAACTGTGTAAGGGCAGCGTCTCACTGCACCCAATGACAGAGATGCAGATGACTTTATAACCAAGAGGGAGCAGGGACCCCAGCTGTCAAATCTTTCCATCTCCCTCTGTTGCCCTCTCCCTGCCTCCTCTGTGTTCTCCAAATCCCTCTTTCTCTCTCTGCCACCTGATTACCCCTCTCTCTACTGCATGCGACAGAGGACACAGCACACCTTCCAGGCTTACACCTCTGCCCTTTAGAAGACAGCCCAGACTAGGACTGGGATCCCTTGGGCCTAATTCCTAAGGGCAGAGTCTCCGCAGCCCCGTGTGTGGTGGAGGCACAGTTCACACCGCCCTGTCAGATGGGTGAGGGCTGAAGGTTATGTCAGGTGGGTTGGATAAAGGGACAATGCCTGGACACTGGTAGAGACTGGAGGCAAGAAGAGCGAGCAAGGGCAACCAGCCCCGTAAGTACCCTAAAACCCGTTCACAGACTCATCACTAAAAGTGGTTGCTTTGCATAAATGACCTATCTCAGCCCTCTCAAATTTTATGGCCTTTGGGAAGATTTTCAGAAGATCATCCACATCCCTGAACTAAGTACTGGTAACCTTAGAATCAAATCATTAACTAATGTGGTTTATGAGCACATTTACTTCCACATTCTGCCCGTAGTTATGATATGACTAAATTTTTCTCATTTGAAGCTATGTCTTCCTCGTAGATTTCTAGAGACTATAGGTGTCGATAAGATTTATGTGGGCATAAGTCCTTAAGTGCGAGCAAGTAGATTAGCATTGGGGGATCTGCATGTGATCTCTTCATTTTTACAGCGGTTCAGTTGCACTTCTCGCCCGCCGTTCCCAAAGTCAGAACAAACAAACAAAAAGGTAAAGATAGGCCACGTTTCTTGAATTTGGTTACACCAGTTCCTAGAACTGACCCGTATCAATGAAAACCAAAGATACACAATGAGAGAAGTATGACCACATGAAGTTACCATTGCCAGGCTATTGCAAGGCTGCATTTTTTAGGAAGTTCATTTTCTTTCATTTAACAGTAATCAACAGCTGTGATTCTCTTTTGGCTGCCCTTTGTGTTGTGCATATTTCCTGTGATTATATTTAGTAATTTTAACTTTTTGGAATTTAACTTTCAATTTTCAGGGTGCATGCTTTTGTATTAACCTTTCAATTACCAGGTCTGGCAGATTTTGAAGTAAAAAACCCTGTGGAATTATGTAAGCAGTTGCAGTGTTTTATCACTTGAAATTCTCAGTTTATGTGCATGAAGCTTGCTTAATCTTCACTGAGCTCTCCATCTTTATGTATGGTGAAGTAGCAACTGGCTTCTCAGCCAAGTTACCCTGTGTCATAAGCAGAAAGGACTTAGGAGAATTTACATAGACTTCATCTTCCTTTATAAAGGCTTTTCAGTGTCCTACAACAATAGCCCAAATAATAAATAAAAATAATAGGGAGAGGCAAAAGTAATAAAGAAACAAGTCTAGGATAATGTATAAATAAGAGTTGAGTTCACAAAAAGATCAGATTTAAATCAGAAAAACTTGAAACTATATGCTATTAAAAGCTACAGAGCTGGTGTACTTGAAAGTCAGACTTGGCCTTCTAGCTGTCTAGCTGCCCTGGGTGAAAGAGACACATGGTTCACATAGTCCTAATAGTGAGAAGAAGAAAAAAAGGAAGCAAGGAAGGAAGGAATTCTTTAACCACACTTAACAGATATTCTCTTAGAAAACTGCATTTTTCTCACCCTTTTAAGTAATAAATTTAAAAATAAACATTTTGAGTAAAAACTTTTCTAATGTCTTTTTGTACTTTTCTGTTTCCTTGGCTGTTATGCATACATCGTAATTTGATACCATATGTAATCATTATCATAACAGGTGTTACTTACCAGGACCTTTAGACAGGCAAGATCATTTTCTTGTATGCTTAATGCCTCCCTTCCCCCCAACTCCAACACTCTGCCCTCTGTGTTCTTTCTGCTTTTTATTAATTCTTTAGTTTCCTCTGTGCTAGCTCAGCCGTTCTCATTGTGATCGGTGTGCTTACCTCTAATACATTTCCTCGAAGCTACCACAGGCCAGAAAACTGTCTAACAGGTTTGTTTAAATCATAAAGTTGTTCATTACATAAAACAGAAGTGAAAAGGCTCTTTGTGGGGAGTTCAGTGACATACCTGTATTACGTACTTTTCTGGTCACTGAGACATAATACCTGACACCGTGAGGTAAAGAAAGAAAGGTTTACTTTGGCTCACAGTTTGTAGAGGTTTCAGTCCACAGTCAGCTGGCTCCAAGGCAGGGTGGCGTGGCAGAGGAGCATGGGAATGGTGAGAGGGCTCCTGGGATGGTGATGGGAAACAGACAGAGGTCAAGGGAGGAGAGAGAGAACTGTACCCTTCCAGCTGTGCCCCAAGTGACCCAGCTTCTCCAACCAGCCTTTACCTCCAGACGTCATGCTCAGTTATAAACCCGTCAATGGACTAATCCACTGATAAACATCATACCTCATTATGCCATTAACCCTCCAAAGCCCCACCTATGACCCCATGAGGTTTTGGGGGAACATCTAGAGATAAACTATAACATACGTTCTTAGTAGGAGCAGGGAATGATAAATAAATAAATGAAAAACAAGACATGAGTACGATGGCTTCAGATTCTGACAAGTGCTCGGAAGAATATAAATAGAAGGAAGTGAATGGGGTTGGGAACCTTAGAATGAACAGTGACACAGAAGTCCTCACAAAGAAGGTGACATTTGAGTTGTGTCTTGAATAGTAGGAGGAAGCTGTCCACAGGAAGGTCAGTCCCTCCACTTCAGGTTGGTAAGACCTTATTCTGCAAGGCCATCCAGCCTAGTGAGTTGTCAGGAAGGAGTGACTGGCATTGTAGGAGCATTAGTCCAAAGCAGAATAAAGCTCTAAGCTCTTTGGGTCATAAATTTAGTATGGTAGCATTCTCAGAAAAATAAGTTTCTCCATTGGTTTAGGTTAATGTTTAAGGAGTCCTGATTGGCCCTGTGGCCAAGGGGTTAGAGTGATAATTTTGTTTGGCCAAGCTTGCTGACCTAGTTTCCTAAATCTACTTTGTGAATAATCTTTTGGAATAATGTTCACCCAACAGCCAGGAATGTTCTCCTGGAACATTCAGCTTTACTCCATGCTTTCAACAATTTGCAAAATAAAGAAGTATTTTCAACTTGAGGTATTCCTACTTCTCATGCCAGTCTAGAAAGTGGATAAAAAAATTCTTACCTTTCTCATCTTCAGTCTTTTTAGTAAGTGAACCTTTGCCTATACTTCTCTACTCTTTGGGGGAAACTCTTTGGGGGAAAAAAGAATACATAAATCCAGTGAGAAGCTGCATATTAAATGTGCATGCAGTAATCATATTGTTGACTACCTGTCAGTTACTTTATGTGTTATCAAATTGATTTATTAAATGTTTCTATGGGTCCTTCACAAATAAAATGGAGGTGGAACATTCTTCCTGCTTTCTATAAAGTTGAGGTTTAAGTCAAATAAGCGTATATGGAAGGGGATTTTAAGACGTACAAAATGAGGTACCGTCAGAATAAGCATAAAAATTTATTACTTACACTAGTAATCTGCATAGCCCTACAATAGAGTTTGAAAAGAAAGTTGTACAAGTTGCTATATATACATTCCTAACTGGAAGAGAGAAATCACTATTGTTTTTCCATTTAATCCTTGAAAAATACCCACAGGAATGGACCTCAAGGCTATCAAAGTAAAGGTAGGCAAAGTGAACTGAATGGAAGGAATTTGTGGAGGAATTGAGTCTGGGGCTTCTCCTGGGTTCGTACACGTCTCAATCATTTTCTTGTGGCTGGGACACAAGACCCCACCCATACAAATTAAAGGAGAGCTTTATTTGGGCTTATAGTTTCTCAGGGTTCAGTCCATAGTCTTAGCCAGCTCTCTATGGCTCCTATGCTAGTGAGCTGGCATGAGTGTTATGGAGGAAGGGCCTGGGCAGAAGATGCAGCATATGTTATGGTGGTCAGGAAGCAGAGAGAGGAGGAGAGGCCAGGGGAGGAGGTAGACCCTTCCAGGCCATGGCCCCAGTGACCTGAATCTAACCTGGTCCCACCTGCTAATAGCACAGTCAGCTGCTGAATGCGTTGGCATAGACGTGAGTACAGCATTGCACCCTGTGATCCATGATCCATCACTTCCCAAGAGTGCCATTTCTGAAAGCAGGAGAGTTCTGAGGGACATTCGAGACCTAAGCCATAACAATGCATGAATTTCATAGTTCATTCTGCAGGGATGCGGGAATGATATGATTATATACACAGAGAACGAATTTGTTTTCCAGGTTAAAACTTAAATTTTCTGGCTTGTAAATTTATATATTTTACTTAAAGATACGAGTGAATTAAAAACGATAGATACATGGAATGCCACAAGTTGTCATGAAGAGCACATACTTCAGCCTAAAAGCTTGCATTCTTTAATGCAACATTAGAGAGATTGTAGTGAGGAACAGAAAAATTGGAGCTTGTTCACCATGTCTGCATGTGAGAGGGTGGCAGTGTCCCAGTGGACTTGGAAGGTTTCTTCTCGTCCTGGAAGATTTCCTTTCCCAGGTGTTGATGGCAACTGAATAAAGTCAACCTGCAGGGTGTTGCTAAGAGACACAGAACCATAGACACGGGCCCTGTGACTATTGTCCATGGCAGTGAGTCTGACACTGTTTCCTGGTGAGAAGAAGAGAGGCAGAGGTGGCCGAGTTGGGCGTGGGATGTTTCATTGAATGAGGCTCTGTGTGCCAAGGACTGAAATCCTGCTGTAGGGCTTGAGTAATTTCGGTATTTGGACAGCAATCAAAGCAGGTGATCTTGTTGAGAGCAATCAGTCTGTGACTCCTGAATAGAAATGAGGTTTAGAAACTTGTAATACCTCTAAGAATATGTTAGTTCACAACAGTAACAATCATAGCTGGGCTTTTCTACCTCTTTCCTTCCCAGCTAAGGTGATTATTAAGGCCCTGCAAGCCTGTCTTATCATGAAGGCTGGACAAAGAATTTATAGTGTTTTATCTCCCTCCCTTTGCAGGCTTGCCTGATCTTTGCTGCACAGGGAGCAGTTTTTACCTTATGAAAAACAATGGGTTCTTATTCTGTTGAGAGTAGAAAAAACAAAATAAGTTATTCATGTACTCTAAGCATAAAAGATGTAAAAACTCATCAGTATGCTCAGAGAAAGTGTTTCATTATTTTTATTGAAACCTAGCTCCACATTCCTATTCTACTGAACTATCATAAAATTCAGGACTAGAGATATAGCTCAGTGGCACAAGTGCCTGTCTGGCAAGCACAAGATCCGGAGTTCAATTTCCGGTACCAGAAAAAAAAATTCAGTCTCAGATATTCTCAGGGTTCCCCATTCACAGAAGATGGGGCCAAGGGTCAGGCAATTTCTGTGGCACCCAGGCACCCAGGCAGTCTTATATTACCTGGTTCCTTCAGTGTGTGGTCAGCACAGCACAGGGTATAAGAGCAGCTCCCCAGGTACAAATTCTGGTTCTGCTTTTTCTGCCTCTGAAGCCTTTGGTAAATTTCTTAGTCTTGGCTAAGTTACCTAACCTTGCTGAACCTCAGTATTTAATCTGTAAAATAGAGGATATAGAAGAACTTATCTCATAGAAGAAAAAGAATTGAGTCTCAATATGTAAAGTCCTTGGGAGCAGTCTGACACAGAGGTCTGCCATCTTTGGGGAGCCTTCCTCTCTGACTGCTAGTCCTCCCCTACGCTGGCTACTGCTGAGCTGCCCCCCTCCTGGGCTGTCTCAACTCAACAGCTTCTGTGCCCTGCCTGGATTGGAGCAGCTGGGAACCCAGGCTCTGGGCTCTCTCTCCCCTGTATATTGGGATAGAAATTGCTTTTCTTACACACACGTACCCAATCTTAGAAGACGATGACACAGTTTACCACTTTCTTTGTTTAACCCTAAATCGTGTGCCTTATGTACTTAGTATCTTAATTCTCTGTGAATTTGTCACGCACTATAATTCAGAACTAAAGGAAACTTGAGGAAAAGAATACTATTGAGGCCTAGAAATATTCAGAAAAACGAACTCCCCATGAGTTGGAAGAATGATGTCATATGTGCTAGGGTGCTATGACAAGGCTCAGAAGTGGAGGGTGAAATATTAAAGCTCATGACACCTTGACTAACTAGAGCATGTGAAAGTCATTCCTAAACATGCCTTCCCTTCTCGTTACGCCTCCCACCAACTTGATTGAACTCCCCATCCCTAACCCCTGCATTGCTTCTGCGCAGCCCTGGGGTCTGCCGGGTGTCTCTTTTCCTTCCAGGTCCAAGCCAATGGCCTCTCTCCTCAGGCTTCTCAGCAGCCTTCCTGTCTCTCCCTTTCTGTCCAACACATTTCCTGTACCCTCCTCAGAGTCTTCTACGGAAGGGAAGTATCTTGACAGGACCTTCTGCTTTTGACCATAAACTTCCTCAAGGCCCAGGACTGCAATAGGGTTAGGTTTAAAAGGAGAGGAATTGAAAACTTGAGGAGAAAAATCTGTATATTGATGATAATAAATTATCACAGTTACTATACATAGTAAATAAAGTCCTTGGTAAATTGTAGGTGTTATCAAGATGATGTTTACATTTTCAACCCAGTTTCAAAGTATTTATGTACAATCTTACCTCCCTTGATAGAATCTGCACAGATGTGCTCATAATGGGTGCATAATTTTCTGAATTCTATGTTAAGTACGGCTTTTGCCCAGGCACATTTGTTAAATCTGTTTGACTGGCTACTTGGCTGGGCCCCTCTTCCAATCTCCTATCCCCTTCCCTTTCCCTGCCCACAATGAAAGGATGATGTTTTGTTCTTAAGTTATTTCAGGTAAGCTAAGCCCTTGTGGAAATTGCTTCACTCAGCTTTTATAGGCCAGAGATCCCACAACATGCATAAGATTTATTGCTTATATTAAATTGAAAAGCTCCCCTGTGTACTTCTTTGAAGCTACAAATGAAAATGAATGACATTCCTGAGAACTGCTGTGAAGATTTAATGACATTTGCATCCCAGTTACTAAAAGTAAGAAATTATGGCACTGGATGGCTATTCTCGCACTGAGTGTAGATGGTTTAAAGCCACTTGCCTTATGTTAGCTTGACATTAATGCAGGGTGTGTGAATGGTCCCCATCAGAACAGGGAGCTAAGTGTGATGGAAGCTTAGACATTTCCATAGATTTATGAAGCATAGTGAGGACTTGGGGGAAGGGCAGTCCAGGGACAGTGGCAGGGGGTGGTGGGAAGGACTTGCTGGATTGCGTACCTTTCCAGGCCACCTCTCAAAAGGAGGCAGGAGGGCCTGGCAGAGGGCAACCTTCTTGTTCTTGGTCACCTAGCAAACTCTATCCCAGACATTTTGTACATTGCAGCGCCAAAGCACTTCACTATGTCACCATATTGCCCCACCTCCTCTTGCTAGCAGGATTAAAGTGAAAATGAAAAGCCATCTTTTAAGGTTTGTGTCTGGATGTCCCCCCAAAGCCTCGTGTAGTCATGGGGCAGGTTTTTAGAGTTTATGACTGATCCATGATCCAGTGCTGGGATTATGGGTGTGAGCGCTACACCTGCCCTGGAGCGGGTAGTTTGCATATGTGAGGGAGGGAAAGAGGCTGCCTGCCTCCACTCCTCGCTTTTGCTCTGCCTGCCTTTGCTCCTTCCTGCTCCCATGAACTGTCATCCTCTGCCATGTGCTACTCTGCCTTGCATTTCCAGCACCTGGGTGAGAGCCACGGACCAACGAACTGTCCTGAACGGTGAGACGTGGAAAAATCATTTCTTCCCATGTTATCAGAAAACATTCCCCACAGGCCTGCCTAATGCAGGGGTTTTCCTTCAGGCCCCAGGTGCTCTGTGTTGAAGGACTAGAAAGAAACATCTACAGTTTTCCAGAAACATTTCTGTCTCACTTGCCAGAAAAAATGTCCAGAAGGCCGTGTTTGATTAAGGCCAAGGCCACACAGCTGGCTCACATGGGAGGGACCAGACCATGACAGGTGAGAGCTGCGAGTCTCTACCTGTTTCGTTAGTCCCTGTGCGGTTTGCTTCAGCTTCTCAGACCACAGCCCCCATCCTGAGCTTTGAGCACAGCCGCCCTGCAGTGCAGGACACACTAGAGAAGTCTCTGCACCCGGACCACCACGTTGCGCTCCTCCTTCTCCTCTTACCAACCGTTTATGTGGGGTTTCCCATCCTTTCACAGGCTGAGAGATGCTCAGGAGAGTTGTGATTCAGACATTTGAGTTCAAAGAACACAGGGTCAGAAACCAAGAGCTCTGCTGGTGGCCTTTCTGCTGGAAGCATTTTGGAGAAGGCAGTGACTCCTGGTGCAGTGACATTTTGCAGTTTCCTTGTCTCAAGTAAACCTTTGGAGGAGAAGATGGCTCTGGAGTTTCCTGTGCTTTCAGATTCCGTGGGCCTGACTCAAAAACTAGAAAGGAACCTTCCTTAAAATCTAAGAGGGTGTGGAAACCTCAAGGATTGCTGTGTTTCCCCTGAATTACGGACATGACGTACTTAGTCAAAGCTCAAAACTGATCAATTAAAAAAATTGAATGTCCACAAAAGAACTTATCAGTCTTATATTTTTAACCATAAGATTTTGCTCATTTAATGATAAATAGTAGAAACATATATATAAATATATGTCTATACATCTCTCTCTATGCATGCATGCATATTTTTTTCAGTGCTGGGGTTCAAATCCAGGACCTCTCTCATGCTGGGCAAACACTGTATCACTGAATTACATCCCCAGCTGGATACTAGGATTATAAATAAAAAACCACAGAACTGTCCTTGAAGTGTTTATAATGTAGCTGAAATACAGTGACTGAATAAGTAATTAAAAGTTAATTTTACAAAGAAAGTCAAGAAGTACAGAGACGGACAGTGGAGGCACCCTGCTTGGTGTGAACCGTTGGGAAAAGCTTCCTGCCAGCGGCAACCACGAGGTGAGAAGTCAGAGCGAACAAGTGAGCATTTATCGTGGGTGGGTACAGTGGATCCTTGTTTTACTTAATCTTCATAAGAACTCCACCAAATAGGGCTTACATTATTGTTTCTACTTTATAAACAAAAGAAATGCAGGCAGAAGAGGCAAAATAACGCACCCAGATTTTGCAGATAGCTGGAGATGATACCAAAACTGAGTGCAGGCAGCTTCGCCGTTAACTCTGGAGTGGAGCGTGATGAGCCTAAAGACCAGAAACTGCGGGGCCGGGCCGTGTTTAAGTGTACTGGAAGACAGCCGCAAGTGGTTGTGTGAGCCCAGGAAGGAGTTTCTTCACCGTCTTGTCCTTGAAATACTAATGCACCAGTGAAGGAAAAAACAAGCTGCTTTCAAATTCAGAAGAGAAGGAGGTTAAATGGTTTGTACACTGCCAGAGATATAAGTGTTCACTAGAATTAAAAACATTTTAAAGGAAAATTTTCTCAGAACTGAGATGGATCATGTGTGATCAAATTTTCTAATAATCTTTGAATAATAAAATCCTGTAATATTTTAATGAAATTATACCTGGTATCTGTCAAGTGGAAACTGGTTAGTAAAATGTCAACAGATTTATCTTAAAGAGGGAATGGACTTTCCTTAGCAATCCATGAATCAGGCAGCATCTTATTAAAAAGATTTAGAAAGGTGCTCAGCACAGGTGGGCCTTATCGGCAGAAACAGGTGGGGGAAGCAGAAGGAAGGACCAGAATACAGAATATTATTACAAAGGTGCTTTCCTTGTAAGGTGAGGACAGAGGGCCCTTCCTCATCATGCTGGCTTTAGTATGGGTTTCTTTATGTTCATTATTGTGAATCTCCTGTTTTGGAAAACTGGTCATTTTGAAAGTTCAGTCTGATTACATAGCACCTGGCATGAACAACTCCATTTTGGTTTGTTCTCTTCTTTTTGGGGCCTACTTGCTGGGGCTCAGTCCAAAACAATGGCCTCCTGTAAATTTCACTTAACACCATGGTGGTAGATAACTGTCTTCATGCTGAAGTCACAAAGGCGTTGATTCTAGTAAGTTCTCTTTATAAGCTCTTGTATGTACAGAATACCAGGAGGGAAAGATTTTGTTTCTGGTGTTTTAAGCATAGCTCCAAAAGGTGCCTATTTCTTACTAACGACATAACATTAGAAAAATGGACATGCCAACCAGCATTTGGAATCAGTCTTTGTTAGATGATTTCTACTGTAATTTCAAAAGAAGCCATTTAAGCATCTCCATGTCTAAGATTACTCTGTTTAGGGACACACCAAAGACATGTATAATTATTAAGAATTATCTGCTGTTAAAGTTCAGTCAAGTAGAATTCAACTACACAGAGTTCTCAATAAACTGAAATTCTTTTGTCGTAGTATACCTAAAGCTTAGGGGAAATTACCTGGTTAAAAAAAATGTTAAAAAGTAAATAAGTAAAGATTAAAACCGTAACTCATATTTTAAGGCTAAGGACTGCCATTCTGACTACATACCTCCAGACCAGGGTGCTGGGCCCTCAGATTCTACCGGACTACTACATCCTTAAGAAGAACTTGTAACTCAGAGGTCCTACCATACTCACAAAGGCCCAGGAAATTTATTTAATTTCTTGATAGCTCAATTCATTCACCAGCACAAGAGAATAAAAGTGCTTGTCTCCCTGTAATATGGTAAGAATCAAACAGGACCAGGTAAGCAAAACAAAAGGCTAGTTTGTCGTGGTGCTAGGAAATTGAAATCATGTAAAATCAAGATTTTGCCTGAGTGATCATCATAACAACACACACACACACACACACAAACACACACACACACACACATAGATTACATTTGGCAAGTGCTCTACAACTGGGCTACACAGCTAACGGCTAAGGCTACTGTGAATTGGCATTTTTGTTTTCTTTTCAGGTGCTTAATGGGAAGCTACAGTGTGTAGTCCCAAGTTTGAACACTCAGACAGTGGATTGAGTGTATTTGCACCTGGATGAGTGATAGAAAATTAAGCATTTTTGCAAATTTAGATACAATGAAAGAAGTAGGAGAAGTACAGGAAATGGGGAGTGACCTTAGAGAGGTTGCGTTCCCTCAGGAAGGACTTTGAAATCTGGTCAGGCAGGTGCATAATAAGACATGATAGGATATGCTGAGTTTCTTTCCGGATGGCGGGCAGTTGTCAGGATCTTTGGGTAGGAGATGGGACAGGAGCTTGACAGAAGAACTGCTGGAATAGGGGGTAAGAAGAGGAACAGGAATATTCGGGCTGGGTTAGTCATTTGCGTAAAGTCTGAGAAGCGATTTACTAAATGTATAATTTCACAAGTCCACTACCAAAGAAGCTAAAGAGTCATGCCTGTCTACTCCCGGTGCAATCAGGGTATTTGCTGCCTGACATGCTTGTGGGGTGAGTCATTATTTGCTAACAATAGTGTGTTTGTTTTGTTGCCAATGATTAAATTATTAACCACATCCTTTTTTTATTTCCCCAAATATTTTCTAACTAGCAGGATCTTGACCGGTTACAACACTTTATCTCCTTTGTTTATTTGTTTGCTAAGTGGGGTATGGTTGTGTTTATTTTGAAGCTGTTTACAACTGTGATTTCATTTATGTTTTAAAGAAACTTCCACACTGTGGCAGGAAAAGGGGAAGAAGTGAGGGTAATGAGGCATGAGCAGACTCCAGTGGCGAAGCTGGCACCTGGCTGATGCCCGGGAGAGAGCATGCCAAGGCTCTGAGGGAACCCTGGTGATGCGTGTGCCTCCCTGTGCTGTGGCTGACTGAAAGGAGCCAAAGAAAGGGCCACTCAGAGTTAAGTAGAAGCCAGGAGCCTGCAACAAGGGGCTGTTGTTACCCTGCCAACGGAGAGCTCTAGATAACCGGGGGGGGGGGGGCACCTTCTGACCACCTCCGTTCTTAAAGCTCTTGGCCTTGCATGACTGGTTGCTTCCATGTATCATCTTTCATTTCCTTCTTCCTTCATAAAGGATTCTATCCTATCAGTGGAACAACAGTGAGAGAATTATGGGTTGGGGCACATTTCCCACTTCTAAGGTTTATTGACATCTCTCAGAATTTAGTATTCTTGTTAGTTTTTATTTTTTATCTTTTGGGACAGAGTCTCAGTATGCAGTTCCAGCTGGCCTTGAACTCACTTTGTAGCCCAAGCTGGCCTCTAACTTGCAGCGATCCTCCTGCCTCAGCCTCCCGGGTGCTGGGATTACAGGCGTGTGCCACCACACCTGGCAGAATTTAGTATTCTTGGTATAGAAGAGCTCTGTGATCACAAATATAAGGCAATCAGTAATTCTGTAAGTGGATATATATGTATATATATGGTATATTCATGCCAAAATACCTATACAGGCACTCTTAAAGCTGCTTTTGAAAACTCAAGCCAGATTTAAAGTATTTTTTTCTTTTTTACCTTTTCTCTAATCACCTGAAACCACATATTCTTTAAATTCCAAAACTTTAAAAATAATTCACTTCCTTCGGCTGATGCAACTCATGAGTAAGGAAGAAAACAAGCTCTATCTCAACAACAACAGCAACAACGAACCCTAGGATTTCGGGGAACTAAGGCCCTGCAAACACTGTAGTCCGTCATCTGAGAGGTCAGTCACTTCCAGGGCTGACCTTAGGTGAGAAGCAGTCATCTCAAGCTCAGCTTTGAGGGCAGCACATACAAACTTATGAACCCACTGGGTCCCAGGTCCTGGCCCATTTCTTGAGGTACAGGCTTGGGCATAGAGCAAAACCAGGAGTTACCTTGGTTATAGGTGACAGCAGTCAACCAAATGCCCTGGTAACAAGGCTGGCCAGTGAGTGTTTACTCTGGCAGCCTGGGAAAACGAAAACAATCCCAGAGGAGTAAAAGCCTTGAACTTGCTGTGAAGTTTTGTTCCTTCCTACCTCTTTCGGTACCGCCGCAGTTCATTTCTTAACCTTTTTTTTTTTCATTGTTGCGGGAGGGATTAAAGTAAAAACATAGAAATTTTAAGTTTTTTGAAAACCTCATAGCAAACTTTCCTGTCATCATCTCCCTGACTCATCACCGGGATAGGAGCAGGAGGAATTCGATCTTACCCAACAAAGGATATCGGCCCCATCTGATACGGGCTTAAATCCCGGGCTTTGCTGAAAGCTTCAGGCTTTTCCCTTCCTGCTCAGGCTGGGTCTTTGTGCAGGAGCAGCTGCTGCTGCTCCTGGAAATAGCTTGTTGCAGAGCTTGGTGTGCTCTGCCCTCCTCGTCCTGCTCTTCATCTCCTTCCCCTCTTTACCTTTGGGCTGTGCCACCTGCAGAGACAGCCAATGAGCTGGAGGACGGGCTCCACCTTCCCGCGCAGGTAAAGGCAGTCTAGGGGGCAGAGAAGCCTCTATGCGGTCACTCCTGGTGGGCCTGCTAGGGTGCCGTCCGCTGCTGTGGTTCCTGGCACAGGCTCAGCCACAACTGGGTGCTATTTGAATAGTTAAGAGTGTCCAAGACTTAGGCTTTGGTTGTGCTGGGGTTTTATTCACGGTTCCTATCATTTGTATATGGAGTGTCCCCTGACAGCCCACAAATTGAAGACATAGCCACCAGCCTATGGAGCTGTCAGGAAGTGATGGAATCATTAGGAGTGGGGCCTACTGCAAGGAAGTTAGATCCTTGGGGTTGTGGCTTTGTAGGGGTACTGGGACCACCAGTTTCTTCTCCCTTTCTCTCTCTTTCTGTGTCTCTCCCTCCTTCTCTCCCTCTCTCACTCTGTACTTTCTGGAGGCCAAGAGATAAGTAGCTGCTTCTGTGACTGCAGTGAAGTTAACTGAGGAGTGGGAGACAATATAGTAATATGTAAATTGGTACAATCACCATTATAACCAGGAAACTGAAATAGTCACCTCACCCCGCAAACTCTCTAATGCTGTAGAGTTATGCCCTATCACTATGCTCCGACAATTCCCGGAATCATTTATCTGTTCCTCAGATTTATCCCTTAATGAATACCAGAAAAATGGGCTCATATAATATGTAACCTCTTAGACCTGCTTTGATCATGCAGAAAATCTCCATAATTTCTTGAGTCCTACAAGTTACTGTACGTATCAGTACTTTGTCATTTTTTCTTGCTGAATATCCACTTGTGGATTGATAGCAACCGAGACCCCACACGGAACCAGACCAGACTTTCTGACACGAGAGAAGTCTTTATTAGGGGAGGGACAGAGTAGCAGGCTACCTAGCGGACCAACGTAGCCCTGAGCTGAGGAAAACGTGGGCCTTTAAGCTCTTTTTTCTGGCGGGGGTGGGGTGGGGGAAGGAGATGTCCCTGGGCCAGAACAGGCTGAGCCCTGAGCAGCCGGGAGAGCGTCCAGGCCAGAATCCCGAACGGCAGGAGTTGCCCATGCCGGAACAACCGGAGTAGGTGAACGCCAGAGCGAATGAGGGTGGGGAGAGCTTTTGTGGCCAAGGGGAACTGAAGTGGAACAGGTAAGGGAACGAGAGAAATATTGAGAGTTAAAGTTTTCCCACGAGGGCAGTGAGGCTGGCTGCCTTGTGACTTACCATGGATGAGCCACAGCTTGTTCATCCATTCACCCTTAAGTTGATGAGAAATTGCTAAAATGTGTTCTGCCGGGGCGCCAGCCCTTTGCACTGCCACCAGCAATCTGTAACAGAGCCGGTGTCTCTGTACCCTCGCAAGATTTCTGGTATTTTCCCTGTTACTTACTCTGACCATCTAATAAACTGCAGTAGTATTTATCATCATTTTAGCTTGTGCTGCCCTAATGGCGACCCTTGTAACCTCCTCAGTGAATTAAGTGCTCAAATCTGCTGTTATCTTTCAGTTTTTTCATTTATTAAGTACATTTTTTTGTTTTTATTGATGTTTGAATATTCTTTACTTTTTTTGTACTTCAAGGGTCCATGCTTGGCGTACATAATGATTGCATTCATCGTGGGAAGTCAGTCCATGGCCCGGATACAACGCATCTCAGTTCTGTCTTTATCTTCTTTGTGCCTCTTTTTTCCCTCCCCCTCCACCCCCTGCTCCCCTTCCCATTTGCAAAAGATCTGTCTCCCTGTTTCCTATTATCTACCTTTTATTTTTCTCTTTATACTCTACTCTGGCATTCTCATATAAAACAAACCATGCACTATTTAAGCTTGTGTGCCTGATATATTTCACTTCACATGGTAGTCTCAGGGTGCATCCATTTTTCTACAAATGCCTCAAATTTATCCTTCTTTACGGCAGAGCACTATTCCATTGTATACAAACACCACATTTGCTTTATCTGTTCATCCACTGATGGACACGTAGGCGAATCTGTTGTGCTGCTGGTAAACCTGGATATGCAGGTAAGGCTGTAATGTGATGTCTTCAACTTTTTCAGGATAATACTTAAAAGGGAAATAGCTGGGTTGAATGGAAATTCTATTTTTTAGTTTTGGAGGAATCTCCATATTGATTTCCATAATAGTTGTCTTGGTTACTTTCTTGTTGCTGGGACAAAACGTCTGATACCCACAAGTTAAAGGAAGAAAAGTTTATTTCAGCTCATAATTTGCAGAGGTTTCAGTCCGTGGGCAGCAGGCTCCAAGGCAGGGCAGCACGGCAGAGAGGCACGGCTGCAGAGGAACAGTCCGTGGCAGGGCAGGCAGGAACCACCAAGTCTTACCTCTATTTTCCCTTTTATCCCATCTAGGCTACAAGCGTATTTTTTTTTCTACGTTGGGCCTAACCATTATTCACACCCAGAGTTATGCTAAACAAATCAGTGAACTAATTTAGTTGTCACACACCCATCACAAACTCTAGATGCAGCCACCTCTAAAAGGCCCCACACCTGAGCTCCTGAGGCTTTTGTGGGCCGTGTAGGCATAAGCCATAACAACGTTGTACTAGTTTAATCCCTGCCAGCAGTGTAGAAGGGCTTCCTTTCCCCACCTGAGCCACATTTGTTATTATTTGATTTCTTGATACAAAGCATTCTTTCTGGATCAAGGTGGAATCCCTGTGCTGTTTTAACTAGTATTTCTCTACTGGCCAGGGACACTGAACATTTTGTCATATACTTATTGCCCATGTGTACTTCTTCTGAGAATTGTCTATGCATTTCAGTTGCCCGTTTTTTGATTGGGTCTTTGGGGGGATCAACTTTTTAAATTCTTTGTATATTCTATATATTAGTCCTCTGTCTGAGGAGTAGCTGGCATAAATATTTTCCCATTCTGCTGGCTGTCTCTTCACTTTGTTGGTTGTCTTCTTTGCTGTAGAGAAGCTTTTTAATTTGATAATATCCCACTTATTATTTCTGATGTTTCTTCTTGTACAATCAAGGTTCTGTTCAGAAAGCCCTTACCTATGCCTATATCTTAAAGAGTTTTACCTATTTTATCTTCCAACAGGTTGAGTGTTTCTTTTTTAATAGTTAATTATTCAGCCCACTTTTATTTTAGTACATGGTGAGAGGTACAGTTGAGTATTCTTGGTATATTCAGTATATGTCCCTTGATATGTGGCTTACAAATAGTTCATTTCATTCTATAACTTATCTCTTCTTTCTTTTAATAGTATCTTTTACAGAACAAAAGTTTTTTATGAAGTCCAGTTATTATATTTTTCTTTTATAGGTCATGTTTATAGAACATTATATCTAAGAACTTTTTGCCTAACCCTTGCTTATGGAGCATTCATTGTGTTCTTCTGAAAGTTTTATAGTTACAAATTTTATGTTTAAGCCCATAACCTGCTTTCAGTTAATTTTTGCATAAATGTGAGGTATATGGTGAAGTATACATTTTTAATGTAATCCCAGCACTTGAGAGGCTGAAGCAGGATAATCACAAGTTCAAGGGCAGCCACAGGTACTTATCAAAACCTGCTTTAAAAAGATAACATGTTACTTCAGCATCATTTGATGCAAAGACAGACTTCATTTTCACGATGGAATTATTTTTGCAACATTGTTAGAAATCAGACAGTCGTATTCATGTGGATCTATTTCTGGATTCTGTTCTGTTCTGTCATCTATTCCTTCGTCAATATCACTATGTCTTATTACTGTAGTTTAAGGTCTTACAATTGGGTATTGTGTGATTCTTCCAACTTTATTCTTCAAAATTGTTTTGGCTGTTACAGTTCCTTTGTTATTTTATACACATTTTAATTTTTTATTTTAAGGAGAATAAAAATAATATTTCAAATGATACGGAATTTCAAAAGAAGATGATAGGAAATCAACAATGGTTGTTATACTGCATATTGTTATCTTCAAAGTAGTTATTGTGATTACCAGATGTAAGCATGTGAAATTGGTCAAAACTTCTATATATTTAAAAAATATTTTATATATACCTTTAAAAAACCCTGGTTGGGTTTGAATGAGTAGTGCTTCATCTCGAGGTCATGTTGCTGAGGGTGGCATCATTACTGTGCTGAGTCTCCTAATTAAGGAACAGAGAACATTTCTACTTTAGCTTGATCTCCTTTGATTGCTTTAAATTTTTGGATTAATGTAATCAATTTTTGGATTTCAGTATACTGTTCCTAAACAGAGTTGAGATTTACATCTAAATATTTTAATATTTGGAGATATAAATTGTGTTGTTTTGTGTTGATTCTTTTAAATTGTGGTAAAATATGTAAAGTTTATCACTGTAAGCATTTTAAAACATGCAATTCGGTAGCACTCACAACACTGTATGAGGGTCAGTGCTAGTTTCCAAACTTCTTTTTATTACTCCAAAAGTAAGTAATATTGACTTTAAATTTCAGTTTCCAATTGTATATTGCTAGTACATGGAAATATGGCTTTTGTGTGTTTCCTTATATCCTTCCTTCCTTCCTTCCTTCCTTCCTTCCTTCCTTCCTTTCTTTCTTTCTTTCTTTCTTTCTTTCTTCTTCCTTCTTCCCTCCCTCCCTCCCTCCCTCCCTTTCTCTCTCTCTCTCTCTCTCTCTCTCTCTCTCTCTCTCTCTCTCTCTCTCTCTCTCATTCATTTTTTCTTCTTTAGAGCTGGGGGTTAAACCCACAGCCTCTGTCCTGAGTTCCATCTCTAATCCTTTTTATTTTTTTACTTTGAGAAAGGGCCTTAGTAAGCATCCCAGGTGGGACTGGAATTTGTGACCCTCCTGCCTCAGGCTCCCATATTGCTGGGATCACAGGATTATCTTGTATTTTGTAACTTTTCTAAATTCATTTATTAGTTCTATGAGTTTTATTGTAGTTCTCTTGGGATTTTTCTACACAAAAAAATCATGCAATCTGTGATTTCAACCCTTTGAGTTTTTATTTCAATTGTATATGTTTAGTTTAAAGTTATCATTTGGTTTTTCTTTGTATCTTTTCTGTCTTTGCTGGTACTTTCCATTTTATATGTGTTTCAAGAGTATTTCTTTTTTTTAGTTTTTGGGCTTCTTCTTAATTTATATTTTATTTTTTATTTTTTGGTACTGGGAATCAAACTCATGACCTCATACTTGCCAAGCAGGTGCTGTGTCACTGAGCTATATCCCTGGCCCTTCAACAGTGTTTCTAGTATTTATTTTAGCATTGTTATAGTAACTATTTTATCATCTTTGTAACAATTCCAAGTCCTATGTCATCTGATCATTTACATCTGCTTTTGTAGTTTCCCACATAATTAAGGTTTTTCTAGTTCTTGGTAAACCAAATAATTTTGCAGTGTAACCTAGACAGTCTTAATATTGCTACAAGACATTCAGTAATATAAAGAATACTAATTTTGTCTCAGCAGGTAAACATTAGTTTCTGGCTCCAGATTCCAATGCACACCTTGGGGCTGGGGATATAGCTCAGTGGAATAAGCGCCTGCCTAGTAAGCGCAGGGTCCTGAGTTCGATCCCCAGTACCGCAAAAAAAAAAAAAAAAAAGGTTCAGTCCAATGCACACCTTGGAGGCTGTTGTTCTGACGCCAATTCAGTTGTCAAAGCTTGTGCAGTACTGTCTGTATCAGGTGCCCCACTCTGTGTGGAGTGAGTGTGGGATTTGGGTGGTCTGTTCATTAACTCAGCTCTCCAAGCCTCGGGATCAGATCTGTGCGCGAGCACGGCAGGCTCGCGTCCATGAGCTCACACAGATTTTACGTGATTGCTTTCCCAAGGTGTTTGTGCTTCACTACCCGCCTGCTCTTTTTTTAGTTCACCGTGGGCAGCACTCGAGGAAGGAGGAGAGAGAGATTAGCACTGGAATTTTGTTCCACTTCTTAGGACAGCAGCTCCACTGAATAGAGACCAGCGAAGCTGCCTTCTTTTGAGGATCAGTTTTGGCTCCAGCAGGGGGCCGCGACCACTTCCTATTCTCCCTCCCTAAAATTAGAAGTGGCTTTTACTACTCAAGTCAGAACTACAATGATTCTTCTGATCTCTCGGCACCACAGTGCTCACTTTGACATTTCCAGCTACCTTGAGTCCAAGTTAGGGGATACAGGAGGAAGAATGAAAGGGAAACTCTCCACTTCAAGGGTGCTTTGAGCACCGCTGCTGCCTTCTGATCTGCCTGCTGGTGTGCACGCCCTTTCTAGGGGCTTACGTATGTGGGGCCACACGTTCCGTCCAGAATTCACAGCTGCATTCTGTGACAGAATCAGTACTTATGCTACCGTGTTTGGAATCACAACTTCTGACGTTGGCTTCACTGTATGGTTTTAACCAGTTTTGTTTCGAACGTATGTTGTACATTTAGACATCATTGCAGAGAGCTGAAATAAAAGAGTAGTAGACCTACAGGCTCTCCATACCTTAGCTTTCTCTTCTGCAAAGCAGGAATAGTTAGATCTTGTTTAACAGAACTATTAGGAGGTTTAAGTGAGGCTATATGTGTGTATCACTTAGAACTGAACCTTTTAGGTTGCCAGACATGGCGGCGCACGCCTATAATCCCAGCACTTGGGAGGCTGAGGCAGGAGGATCGTTGTGAGTTTGAGACCAGCCTGGGCTACAAAGTGAGCTCAAGGCCGGCCTGAACTGCATAGCGAGACCCTGTCTCAAAAAGACAAAAACAAAAATGACATTAATCAAGAAGATACCAATTATTTTTATAAAATGGGATCTATTTTTGACAATGCAAATGTATGTGCAAAGGAAAACATATACAGACAAAAGGAAAAATATAAATTTTAAACTATTGTATAGAATATAGGAAAATGTAAAATAAACAGAGCATTCATTTTCTACTTACACATGAAAGTTAAAAATGTAAAATACAATAGAATTTGTATGTGAAAGTTAAACAACTACAATTCCACGAAAGTTAATGATACCATTTTGTAGAAATGAGCTATGATTTTCTTTGTAACTGACTGTAAATGTAAATTTTTATTATTAGATGAATATATAATTCCTCATCATTTCTGTGAAGAATTATTTATTAAGAACGCAAAAATTCTTTGGTTCTAACACACTGAAATAATTAGAATTCCCTGCTAAAAATCTGCTTACAGTTTGGAGAAATCCTAACTATAAAAACAGTTCACACTAGCTCAACCAAACTTCCATAAAGGGACCATCTCCAAAGTGCTAGTTTCCCATGACTTGAGGTCCACTTTACACATGAAAACAGTTGCAATAACAGCTCTATGTCTTCTGTTAGGCTACTTATTGCTCTTAGGTTCCTTGAGTGTTAGTTTTTCTAAGTCAAGGAATAGTCACTCATTTTCAGTTTTACAAAGAAACAGCATGGAAAACTGAGGAACTATATACCTGTCTAATTATGAAAATTCATATTTACAGTAGCTATAATTCTAGATTGACTAACATGCTTCAATTTAGTTCTTGTCTCTCAAATGTCAATATTGTCCAGTCTTGCTTCTCCTTAGAAATATTGCTTAATGTTAACCTGGAAGTCTCAGCAGGGTGTGGGAGTACATGATTGTACACCCAACTACTTAGGAGCCTGGGGCTGGAGGATTGCAAGTTCAAGGCCAGCCAGGCAACTTAGTGAGATCCTATCTCAACAAATAAAAGGGCTAGGAATATAGCTCAACAGTTCTTAAGTTCAGTCTTCAGCAAATAAACAAATATAAAAAACAAAAACTGTAAGTCTTTAAATTGTGTCTATATGAACTGTACAAGTATCGCAATATAATTTCAGTGGAAATAATTATTGCAACATCTTCTGCCTCTGTCTAGCCACCTGTCCACCTCTAAGAGGTAGTTTCACATAGGCTTTATTTCCATGTTATAGCTGACCTTGCCTCTCTCCCTGCCCTTAGTGATCATCCCCTATCCTGTACAATCTTTGGTAGAAAAGCACAGTGTTATGTCTCTTTTCTTGAACTGGTGGAGCAGGACTGAGAGAAGAGGCATAAGAAGATGGATACTAGCTCTAAGTTTCTGAGTTCTGCCCTTCCCTGTAGCTGGATGTTCTGTCTACTCAACCTACCCGACAGTCCAGAGTGATGCTTTGGGGAAGCTGCCAGAATTTTTATAGATTAGATTAAACAACTTCATAATTAAGAAGAGTTTTCTGATTTCTATAGGGAGATGGTCCAGCCTAACAGTGTTATCTCAGTAAACTATCCATTGCTGTGACAAAATACCTGAGAAAATCAATTTAAAGAGGAAAGGTTTCATTTTGGCTTATGAGTTTTGAGGTTTTAGTCCCTGGTCAGCTGACTACATTGCTTCCAGGCTCATGGTAAGGCAGAACATCACGGCAGGGAGCATGTGTTGGAACAAAACAGTTTACTTCACGGTAGACACAGAGGAGGGGGCCAGAGAGAAAGAATGTACTTGCAGGCTTCCTTCTTCTTCATCTTTTGTTCCATCGGGGTTCTCAGCCTACTAGATGATGCCACCCACATTTAGGGTCAGTCTCCCACCACAGTTTACTGGTTTACTGTCCTTATGCCAATTATGTCTAACATATCCTCACAGATACCCAGAAGTGTGCTTTACTAATGTCTTAGGTGTTTCTTAAGCCAATCAAGTTGACACTCGAGATTAATAATCACAAGAGTTTTCAAGAAAGTTCAGGCACAGATACTGGTCAATTAGACTCAATTAACCAGGGTTAATACTTTCCTTGCTTATGTAAGCAGGGGCCAGAGGAGAGGCCAAGACAGTAGGAGCCTAGGGTGAAGGTGACTTAGGATAGTAACTATCAATAATTGGGATAAAATTTTTCAATAAATATATCTGTACACTGTAGCCATTGTGTTCTTATAGCACTGTTGTGTGCTCATACTAGTGTAAATGAACTTACTGTGGTACGAGTTGTATAGGTGTGCAGCCTATACAGTCATAGTATACTTGGTGATGATAGTAAACTGCTAGGTTACTGACGTACAGATTTGCTATCATTATTTTAGACTGCATCCCCTCTGCTTATTAAAAAAGGTTTCTGTGAAACAGCATGCCATCTGATGCCGGATAGCAGGCGTATCATCTCGCGTTTACCATGTCTCTTGATTGCATCACGAGGCCAGTCCAGTGATTGACCTGCACCATTAGGTTTGTGTAAGTGTGCTGATATTCACACAATGACAGAATCGCCTCATGACGCATCTCCCAGACTATATCCTCATAATTAATAACAATATATCACCACATGATAACCACAAGCATAGCCAAGTTGGCACAGAACAGTGGACTATCAGCTCTGGATCCTGCAAGGGAACACAGAACGTGTGACCAGAGCCAAGGCAGTAGGCAGAGGTTATGAAGGGTTAATTGTGTCTAATGCTGCTGAGATGGGGCAATGTGAAGACCTTGGGAAGTTTGGCTATGAATAACAGGAGAGAAAATGAAGCAGGAAATGGAGTGATCGCAGATAAAGTAAAGCAGGTTTGTTAGTGAGAGCAGTTCAGGGCAGTAAGTACTGGCGATGCAGAGTTGAGAGAATGGTCAGGGACACGGTTTTAAGACGAGGGATGCAGTAGCATCCATAGCTCACCAGAACCTACTCGAGAGGAGTGAATGCAGGGGCAGGCTGGCGTGTGACTGCAGGGTGGGAGAGCAGCGATTTATCGGGGAGCTTCTGTTCTCTTAATGAAATACAAACTGACATCATCACAGCAGAACAAGCTGCCGCCAACCTCGCTTTGTGTATTTGCAGCCAGTGGATCTCTTCATTATATTCTTTCTTATTGTTTTCGTTTTGTTTTTGTCTTTGTTCATTTTATTTTATATCTGGGGAAACAAGGAGACAGTGAGCAAAGAATATTTGGATGTCTTTGCAGCAAACAGGCACCAGTGTTTACTTAAATTGAGAATATGGAAACCAGGCAACCAGGGCTGGGGTGTGGAACAGCTAATAAGGGAGACAGACTGATAGCAAAGAAACTGCAGACACATGGTATATAGTCTGTACCCTGAATGGGATTCTCACTGTCTGTTGAAATTTGCAAGCTGCAGCAACTGCCTTGCTAACATGGTTTCTATTTAGATATAACTTGGTCCACCCCTGCATTTTTCCATGTTATTTAGGTTGCCCATGTGGAATTTTCCGTTCTTTGCAGTAGGAGCCGTCTCTTTACCTTGATTATACAGTGGCTCAAAACTGTGACTCCTCTCCTACTGAGGCAACTATTTCCCAGACACATTTTACACTGAAACTAAATATTCCAAGGTCCAGATTCAACCTGGCTAGACCAATTAAGGCATAGAGAAATTGACTTTATTTGCAAAACTATCATATGATAAGTTCCCCAGGGGCCAGGGCAGATTTCCTTTGTGGCTTCTGAGTTTTAGATTTTACACTGAAAGAATATCTTCTGTCTACTTGAAAAAGATGAAAAAGAAGGAAGTTATCCCATGAGAAAATTGCTGTAAATGATCGCATTTAAATGAGATTAAAACTCAAGGAATAGCAACAAAGGAGATAATATTTAACATCAAAGAGAGAAAAAAATCAGACCAAAATGCACAGATTTTCAAGATGATGGGGATGGGTTGCAGCAGAACGTATCTTTAATAAAGCATGTAGCAGCATTTCTAGTAGAAAGCAAGAACTTTGAGCAAGCAGTGCAGTATCAGTGTGGCCAAATGTGGAATTGCACTGAATTCTGTGTCTGCCTTTGTGTGATGGAAGAAGGGCTTTCCAGTTAGGTTTGATGTAATCTGAGCACAGGAAAAGGAACCGCTGTGAAGATTAAATCTCTGTGGCCACAGGTCGTGGGAGGAGGTGTGGATTCAGCTGAGTCTGAGACTTCAGTGTACTGGTTCTAATTGTGTAACTTTGCTTTGCCAGTGCCCTTTCTTGTTAGTACCAACTACAGTTACCCTTTCTAAGTTCTTACCTATTTTGCTTTCTTGCAGCTGAAAAACAGCATCATCCTTTCACCCCAAAATTAGGGATGGAAACTGGTGAAAAAGTCCTGAAGTTATCTGGAAAGTCAATGTCTAGTTGTTTGTGAACAGCTTCTTCAGTAACCTTCTTCAGTTAGATGAGCCTGAGCTACTCCTTGGCAACATGGTACCTCTTGAATCCCAATGGGTTAGCACAGCAATTGTGCATTTCTTGCTCATGTAAATCAAGTCAAGAGAATAGAGATCAATCAAAAAGGTCATGCGGAGGCTCTTCTGCTCCTGCAGAAACATCTGCTTCTCCATAGTGACTGGGGCAGGTCGTGGTTGGACGGTGTGACTGGAAAGGACAGAACAGGCAGAACAGGAAGGAGAGGCAAGGAGGACAGGGTAAGCACTAGAGTTTTCTACCGCAAATTTGCTTTCTGCTGCCAATATGTATATTCATATACCTCTATGATATAATACCCCTATTTTCTACCCTCCTTATTTTGTAAATGAGTTAAAAAATCCCTAAAGCCTAGAATCGTGGGTATATGAGGATTGGCTATTGTTTGCACTATTTGTATCATGATTGTTTGAGATGTGATTTTTAATATCACTTCAATAAGATAGGTTTAAAATGCATGTAATTAACTTATAGGAAGTATGAGTAAGTTTACCAAAGTCAGAACTCTCTTCATTTCCTTCAGCATGTTGCCAAGTGAAGGCTCCTCACTGCATTTTCAGCATAAAAGTAAGTAAGAGAAAGCCAGCATGGGGGCACATGCCTGTAATCCTAGTCCTGGGGGAGGCTGAGGCAGGAAGGTCAGAAGTTTGAGCCTGGGATTGACAGTTTCATCAGCTTAGTGAGACCCTGTCTCAAATAAAATAAATTTTAAAAAAATAGACAAGATACGGGGAAGAAAATAGAGAAAGCATGGGGTGAAGAAGTTAGACCCATGGCAAGATGGTTATCGAACTCCAGGAATCTCATTTCTTCTTCTCTTCCTTCTTCCTTCTCTTTTTTCTCTTTTTTCCTTTAGCAAAGGTTGTTTAATCTCTGATAAATGCTGCAAACCACTAAGCCTGAAGGAGATGATCATAAACAAGGCCATCATTGTTCCTATGTTGGAGAAACACTGGAAGCTGTAACAGAGAAGCCCCCTCAATCTCAGTGGATTAACACATTCGTTTACTTTTACTTCTCACGGAGTTCAGAACTGTGCTTCTGAGCCGCGGGAGGTTTCTCTCAGTGGCATAGGGCCAGGCTTCCTCACTCCTGTGGCTCTGCCAGCTCCCCCAGTAGCTTCCCAAGTGCTGGCCAGCAGCAAGCCCACGAGCAGGAAAAGCATGTGGAGGCCCTGGGAAGCAGATTTTCCTAGACCTGGTCTAACCATGCTGTAGCTCACACCACATCTAAATGTGAGTTTGGGTAAGAAGGGGAAAGACAATAACTGGGAAGAAGTCAAAGGAATCCTCTTAAGGCTTAGGCGAACAAAACCAAACTTTGATTCCTTCATTTGTTCAGCAAGTAATTATGGCGTGTCTGCTCTTCTAGGCAGTATCCTAAATACAAGAAATATTGCAATGAGCAAAACAGAGAAAAGGTTCCACTAATATAAAATACCATTAATATTTGAATGGCACTAACCGAAAATTCTACTTTCTGGTGTATCCTTTCAAGAAAATATTACAAGGTAGCATGTGTTCTAGAAGGTTGAGGCAGGACTGCAAATCCAAGCCCAACCTAGGCAGTTTAGTAACCCTGTCCCAAAATTTAAAAATTAATAAAAATGCTTGGAAAGTAGCTCAGGACAAAGGCCATGGGTTTGGTCTCTAGCATAGAAGGAAAGAAAATAGAAGGAAGGAAGGGAAGGAGGGAGGGAAAGAGAGAGGGAAGAAGGAAAAAGACGGAAGGAAAGAAAGGAATATTGCAGTTTCACATAAGGAACATGAACGAAATGTTTATGGTAGTATGATTTCTAAAAGAAAAAGCTGGAAACAAATGCTCATAAATGGAAAAAAGTGTATGGAGAAATAAATATAATTTACCTGTTCAATCAAATACTGTAAAGCAGATAAACTGAATAAATTTGAGCTACAATTAACAACATAAACAAATCTCAAAAACAATATCACCTGAAAAAGTACAGAATTATTTTTTAAAAAACAGAGCCACTTTTTTCTTGATACTAGAAATTAAACCCAGAGCCTTTGCATTGAGCGTTTACATCCCCAGCTCCTTTTTAAAAATTTTGAAACTAAGTTGTTAAGTTACTCAGGTTGGGGTGAAACTCATAGTCTTCCTGCCTCAGCCTCCCCAAAGTTCTGTGACTTCGGTATGTGTCACCACACCTAGCTCATAGCTACATATAATAAGTTTGTAAAACTTGAAAAAATAATACTCTGCATTCGATAAAGCTGTGATTTGGGATAGTAGTTATTACCCTCAGGAGGAAGCGACAGAGGGAAATGCGTGGGAAAGGGATTCACAGGTGGCCTCAAGTATATCCTCTCTCTCTTAGAAACACTTGGAGGAAGTGAGATTTGATTAAAGTAAAACTAGATGGAAGGATGCGGTGTTCAACACATCAGACTCTTAATTTGCTATCACATTTGCAATGTTTTTGGTATTGTCTTTACTAGGTTCATTTCCTCCGGGACTTGTCCCAGAGCAACCGCCGCCCAGCAAACACCTGCACATCCCCTGATGAATCCTCTGCTCTTGGTGAAGCACCTGCGGCCAGGTGGGGAGTCTGCAGGTGGACAGGCGGGAGGAGGAGCTGTGCGCAGGTGTCTGGCTTCCGTGTAGGAAGAAGTGGTAGGAAGGAACGGTTCGTACTAGCCTACCTTGCCTGTCTGTCTTTGCGAAGTCGGCTACCAAGTGGGGCTTTGGTGTCTTTGTCACGTGGGACTTCACTCCCAGGTCCCTTCAATAGCTCTTGTAATGTGCAGGAACCCATTCAGTTTGTTCTGCTCAAGAGAGTCTGGGAAACACATACCTTTGGGTTTTTACGGGTGGCAGTGCATGTGGCAGGACTTCACAGAACCAGGCAATTCTCCTTGGGGGAGTTATCTTTTCTTTGGGCAGATGCCAGCCCTCTGAGTCACCTTCATCCAGCAGACTAATTCTCGTAACAGCAAGTTTGGCCCCTTTATCTCTTATCATATAACTACGCTCACTAGAGAGCTAAGCTTTCTCCTTGAGCCAGAAATGACACAGCAGAGCCAGGAGAGCTGATGTAGACCTGCAACCAATGTCAGTCTCCCAGCTGCACCCATAGCTCCGTGCATGTCTAGCCAAGGTCAAGGCAACCTTCGGTCCAAGGTGCTTCTCAGTAACATGATGTACTCTCTTCTCTGTGCCTCTCTGTCTCTCTCTGTCTCTGTCTCTCTTTCTCTTCCTGGCTACCAAACTCAGGATCTTCCTGCCTCAGCCTCCTGAGTGTTGGGACCACCACATCTGGTTTTTTGTTATCTCTTGGTTTTGCTTTGGGTGTCTTCCATTTCATTATAAATCTCTTTATTTCTTCATTTCGTTTCCTCATGTTATAAGAAGTTTGGCATTCTCCAAATCACTCTATCCCAGTATCTCAGGATCTTCTCCTATGGGAATTTGTGTTTCCTTATTGGGTCTTTCAAGAGAAAGAGGAGTGTGTGTGTGTGTGTGTGTGTGTGTGTGTGTGTGTGTGTGTTGAGATGGGCGACGAAGGGGTGATTCTGCCTCTTCAGTCCTCATTCCAGGAGCACCCTGCCCCTCCCTTTGTTCTCACTGCCTCCCCCACTGCCCATAGTCCTGTTTCCTAGGCCTGGCTGATCCGTACAGGGAAGCTTGAACTCACTTGGCTTGTGAGTTCATCCTCATGAGCACTGAACCTAAACTCGCTCTAGAGCTGGATCCTTGGCTCCAGGCCAGCCACCTTCTGCCTGTAGTGAAGGGTGCAGGCAATGGTGTGTAGTTCCCAGGAAGAACTCTTATGAGCAGACTCCACACCAACAACCTGTGCAGCCTGGATGGAATCTTTCTCCTACTGTAACTCACATCTGTATCCAAGCCTGTCCCTTTCCCGAGTCGTATTGTGAAGCCCTGGGACACCCACTGGATCTACTCATAACTTTACCTTTATTGACCTAGATCCCCAGCTCTTTCTATTTTATTTTGAAACAGAGTGTACCTCATGCGGGATTTGAACTTGCCATCCTCCTGCCGCAGTCTCCTAGAGTGCTAGGATTATAGGTAGGCACCACCCCTCCTAGCCTGCTCACAACTTTGTGCACTCGAGTCCTGACCTTTAGCCATCATCAAGATTTCTGGCAATGGGAGTCCCCCCACCTTTATCAACAGTCTGTGGTGTCCTGGTGTCCCTGGACTGCTGCCCCATCCTGGATTCTCCTTTTTGCGTTATTAACACATAGCTTTTAGCTGGCCCTTCAAGCTCCATATTCAGGTGACAAAGCACAGCTGGAGAAATTCCGAGAAATGTATTTATGCCCAACCAGTTCTCAGCTCTGGCTTTTATAACTCCCTGTGTTATTTTTTAAAATAACACTCTGGTTTTCTCATAAAAGCGGCTTTTCAGACCACCTATGCTCTCTTGCAGCCTCCCTTCTTCTCTCCCAACCTTTACCCCAGGATTTTGCCGATGCCAGGGCTGCAACTGGGCAGACTCTGGGTGCCTGGCACCAACGTTCCCCTCCCCCTCCCTGTCACCTTTGTCTATTTTTATTTCTACATCTGTTCTCTCTTCCTTTGTTGTAGTATCAGAGGAAAAGCATTTCCTCTTCCTCCCTGGAGTTAATCCATCTGTCTGTGTTCTAAATTCTTTTACATCTGAGCTGAGAAATCTTATTCCTATGGCCTATTATTTTTGGCTAGTATTTTGAGTTTTCCCCCCTCGGGGAAAGTGTAAGTTCCTGCCTTGTGCTGGAGACAGTGGATATGAAGGTGAATAAAATATGACCCTTGTTGCAGTTGAGGACGGGAGATGGCCACCTGGCCTTTTTATAAATCACCATGACACTGTGACTAAGAGTTTTGCAGGAAGGAGCAATTAATCTCATTGTGAATTTTTATTTCCTTTGCTGCCACTGAGACATTTTTTCCATTCTAGGAGCACACTACATAGACAAGGATAAAATGGATGCAAACATACTTATTTTTCTAATTTCTTCATCCACTCAGAAAACATTTATCGGGCACCTACTGTGTGCCTTCTCAGCACCTGAGTGTCTGCTATGTGCAGTACCGGAAGGACCTCCCTAATGAGCCAAGGCAGACATGTTCCCTGCACTTGTGACCTCTCTGGATAACTGGAATGACAAGCTTTCACCACACCAATGAGTGTGCTTTGTGGTGAGAACTGAAAGTGGGCCATGAGGGGCTCCATGGGAGTGTGTTCAGAGGATGCGGCCTAATTTCAGAAAGCAAAGAAGTGTTTCCCACACTTGGGACAACGAGACTGGGAAATGAAGAATGCACGCTGGTTCAGGAGGGAAAGATGAAAAGGAAGAGCGTGTGCAGAGGAGGGCGAGCCTGGGCAGAGCTCCTACAGCAGGGAGCGTCCGGTGAGGACCCGGGCCTTGCAGAAGACCAGCAAGGGAGCAAATGCCACAGAAGGCAGCTGACAGGGGTCTGAGCAGAGCCGTGCCGGGCAGGACCAGCTTGAGAAGCCGCATCAATCTGAAGACCCTGGGAGCTGTTGAAGGTGCTTAAGAAGAGGAGGTACATGGTCAGATATTGGACTAAACAGGCACTCTAGCTGCAGCGTGAGGAATCGTGTGGAGGGTTTGAGTCAGCTCTAGTTGAAAGCACAAAGACCTCATTTGGCAAATTCCCTTTTCCTCCTGAAGCTTTGCTTCCTCCTTGGGACACTGAGACGGTTGAAGAAAGAGTATGTGACGGGCTCCTGGCCCACAGGTGAACTCCGTGCCTTTGTTTAATCTTATGTCTTAGTTTTTCTAAATAGCCATTTTTTTCTTTTTTGTTAGGTGGAAATGTGGGTGATAGATGTGGATCATGGAACCCACTGAATTCTGTGGCTTGTTCTTTTTCTCCTCGAAGGGTACTTTGGGGCGCACTTCAAAGGCCTGTGAGCGAGCGATGGAGTCCACTAAATTAGAACGCTTTGCTTTTTCTGAGTTGCAAATGACTACTCGAAGACAAACTGAGCCACGCTGACATGCACTCCTTGACCTACATTATAAGTAATGAGCTCCTGAGCTAAGAATTAATGCAGACTTGCTTATGAGTAGACTGGCCTGTTTGAACAAACGTATTGTTTTCAAAGTCCTGGCTCATTTAAGATTTTGAGCTTCCTATTAAGTACTGGCTAGAACTAGGGATTTAAATTATGCCATTGCTTCCCTTGTCATGATTGTGTTTTTAACAGGTTAGATTGGTTTTATTATGTTCATAAATGGTGGAGATGAATCTCCAGTGCAGGGCATTTGGCCTCACAATCAGATTTTGCTGTGTCACTTTAATGTCATTAATCAAGGTAGGCTCAGAGGACCAAGGAGAAAAAACAATGCTACATTTTCACTTTTCCTTGATGAGACCATAATGACATCCTCACCACCATCCTCTCTCATAGATCTCAGAGGCCCATAGAGTCCTTAGGAGCAGGAGGAAGTCACCATATGTGTAAGTTAGATTTAAAGAATTCCTGGCCTCCTGTGTGGGTGCAGAACTACGGCACCGAGCCATTCTTTCTCTTCTCCTTGGAAAATACCACCTCCTTTTGGAGCCTGTTATGGGCTGAATAGTTTCCTCGCTCAAGTTCATATTTTGACTTCTTACCCATAGTCCATCAAAAGGTATCTATATTTGAAGGGAGCCCTTTAAAGAGGAAGTTCAGGTAAACTGAGATCGTTAGGGAGAGTTAAGGCAGTAAGCTTTGCTTCCTCCTTGGGACACTTAGGAGGACTATTGTCCTCCTAAGAAAAGGAGATAAGGATGCCCTGGACACATGAATGGAATAGTGACCCTTTGGGGACATAGGAAGGAGGCCAAGGAGCAAGACCTCAGAAGAAAGCAGACCTGTGGACTTCCACTAAACCTTGATTTTAGACTTTTGGCCTCCAGAACCACAAAGAAATGAATTTCTATTGTTTATGGCATCCAGTTTGTGGTGGCTCCCTTAGAAAAATACAGAACCTAATATAGCGATACTAAACTTATGCAAAATGAGAAAACCCGATTCAGTTTCATTGCTTCCTGCTAGCTGGAATAAATCTGGCTCTCACAGTGACACTTTCTCTATTTTGTGAATGAGGCTGCTTAGAGATTCCTAAGGAAATTGCTATCTCTGCGTCTTCCCACCCACACGCCGCGGTTCTCACGCTCATTGGCCACGCTGGAGATTTGGAGCCTCCTTCTCCCCTCTCATTTCTCTTCTACCACGATACAGCTAGCACTTTGGCAGGTAAATCACTTGCATTTCACAAAGGATTAATTCAGCAGCAGAGCACCTTTCACTATTTTACCCATCGGTCTTTCCGAGCCAAATGGTCTTTAGCGTGCTCAAGGCTATAAAGCATTTCTCCAGGAGTCTGACTTTCAAAGGTGTAGTTTAAATGGGTAGGCAAAGTACACCTTGCCCTCATAAAAGGATCCTATAAAAACGTCTCTACCTGCTCTTATGTTCCAGTCCACAGATCCGCCAGGGCTCTGGGGCTGGTACGAGAGGGCGGGGCCGTGTCTCTTTGAGGAGCCACGGAGGTTGGCTCCACTGTCTCACCAGGCTCACTGGCATGCGGGTTCACCTCAGTCCCAGAGGGCAGCCACCAAGCGTGGCCTCACCCTGGCACTCATTTCTTGGCAGAAGCTTTTGGGAGAGTGACTCATAAGCTGCCCGCCCTGGCTCTTTGAAGTCTTCAGATGCGCACATACTGCTTGTTTCCAGGTTTGGGCAAGCCAGGGCTGCTACCTAAGCAAGGATAGAAAGCAAGTTTGTTTTACTTTTAGAGACTCTAATCGGGAGACAGTCAATGGCCAAACTTGGTGGTGAGTAGATACTCATTGACGGCAGAGACCTCAGAGCCGGAAGCCCACCTGGTCAAGGCATCGGACCCCATGACAGTGACTATGTCAACTTCTGCCTGGATCATGGGCACTTGGATCCTTTGTTCTAATGTGTTGCTACTCTTAGGGGAAGAGCCACAGTTCTCTGCTTTACTAATTCACGTCATTCAACACATCCCTGCTGAGTGCCCACCTTGTGCCAGGTATTATGCACGGTGCTGGATAACAGTGATAAATGGGCAGCTCTGGTTGTGAGAGTTGTAGAAGAGCCAGTGGCTGTATGCTGTCCCCCATCTCCGCCACCACTGTCATTCTGTCGCTCAACGTTATTCTTTCCTGCACTCATTTTCCCTGCACACTCCTACTTCTCAGAGTTTTGCATCCCAGAAGGGAAGCTGCAGAAAGAGAGTGATGTTTATCCCAGGGCCTGAATTGCTAGTAAAGGAAGCTTATATTTGCCTAGGAGATATTTTATGATGAATGACTCCCTTGTGTCCCCTGTGATTCAGGGATCCTGATGCCCTTGCTTGTGAAGAAATCTGTTCTATGAATTGATGTAGCCTAGACACCCCATGGCCATCACAGGATATCTGCCCCACATCACAGAGACCTGCTGAGTTGGAGAGGGACCTCCAGGTTTGCAAATCTGCAATGAATTTTGTTATTAGCAAATCAGAATCTGCACGGCACTGCATTTCTCTGCTTAGGCTCTTAAATACCTTGTCTACTCAAGCACCTAGCTTATTTTCTGCTTCCTGCAAAGAGATTTATGTCTCTGCATACCCAGGAATAAGAGTCGTGCTGGCAGCGAGCCCCAGAGAAGCAAGAGGTTTGCAGAGGATGCTGACAAATGTAATTGCTGGCAATTGTTTGTCCCATGGCTGCCACTCATGATTTAACCCTTAACTCTGCAGGTATTATATGGGTGGAGACCACTGTAGATCCAAGATGAGTGTTCACATTAGACCCACAGTTGAGAATTTTTTCCACATCACCGACCAGTTTAACGTCTTTGCTTCTACTGCAGGAATAACTAACCATTTCACTTGTCAAGACTTGAATGGTAGCAGGGTTGACAGTATCTCTCTGAAACTTATTTTGTTAGCTTTAACAAGACTTCATCAGGTCTTACTGAAAAGATTAGCATCTGGAGTTTCACTTGATAATCCGATTGCCTCTAACTTAACTTGCCTTGGAAATTAAAGGAAAGGTTATACTGTACTTGCGCAGTTTGAGAGGCAGAATGAAATGAGGTTTGGGCAAGCCAGGGCTGCTACCTAAGCAAGGGTAGAAAGCAGATTTGTTTTACTTTCTATAAAAGTACACGGGCACAGTACCAAGACTGTAAGAACAAGTGCGCACCACCCTTTGTTGAGCCTGACCTCAGCCAAATGCGTGGTTCTGGAGACCAAACTGTTGAATGAATAAGTGATGGGCTGTGAAAGAAAATTACTCCGTACTAAAATAATGAATAAATCAGGATTCCCATCGTCTAAAGGTATAAAGTCTACTTACTTCATCCTCCTTCAATATAACATTCTATTGTTTCCTATTGAGCAATCACAGTAAGAAATTTCAACCGAGCTTGAAATTAATTACAAGTAATATTCTCTTAAGGAAAGAGCATAAGGTGTGGTGCTTATGCCTAACAAGGAAACGTAAAGGGTGAAAAATCTAGTAATGATTAAGCCAGTGCAAGCCCTGAGTTCAACTAAGATCAAAACCACCTACTTACCAGGAGAATGAAATGAAATCATGTATATGAAGCATCTAGTGCACTGCTGGGACCTCATAGGTGCCCCACAAGTATTAACAGTCCCCTCTCAGTCCTCCCAACACTAGCTGACTTTTATTAAATCAGATGGCTGAATTCTTCCATTTCTAGGATTTCATTCCTCTTTTAATGGAGATGTTACCAAAGGAGGGATTATCACTTCCCATTCTCTAAAGAGATCTCACCTTTGATCTCATCAGGACAAAGAGTTACCCAGTTAAGCAAACTTCTGTAGGATCATTGCTAGAAAACAGCTCCCAATAACGGATGCTTTCAGAAGGCCTGTGCTGGGGCTTAGAAATGCTTGTTGTCAGGAAAGAAGCCCCAGCGAGTTCAGGGGTATTAGGCCACATCATTCGCCACTCCTTGAACACTTCAAATAAATTCAGAGTACGAGACATGTGACAAAATTACCCAAATCCTTTGGACAGTTTTTTCCATTATCCTGTGAATCTCTTAGTTTCAAATCATGCGACCCTTACATTTTTCTCCCTATTTTCTATAATATCCAGACTCCTTAGAATGATTTTCAAGGCTTTTTTCAAGTCAGAAGTTATTTTTTCCTTCAAAGCCTCACCTCATCTCCCTGGAACATGCATGAGCCTTCATATTTATCTATATAACTGTCCCTATCTCTCCAGCAAACTCCTATTTAGCCTTGAAAAATCTCTCCTATGAAGCTATTCTTCTACAAAGCAAGGTTTCACAGTACTTTTACAGTTTTTCAATCTCACAGTACTTCTCACTTGGTATGTTAATTGTTATAACTTTGCATTGTTGTTCTGACTGGATTACAAATCTCTAAGACCAAGACCTCGGCAATGAAGTCCTCTGGGATAAATTGATAGATAACAATTGATAAATTGATAAACTGTTATCAGGTTTCTCTGGGATAAATTGATAGATGAAGTGAAAAGGAGCAGAGGGTAATTTATATTCACTTAATACCTGCTACATGTTAAGGACTATAGTAGATGCATTTTAAGGTCTAACTGATATAATCTTATTTGATCCATTCAACAGCCATGCAAGGATGAACACATTTACGGATTGGTAAATGGTTTTAAGGACAGAACGACTTGTTTAGACCACTGAAAGATAAGCTTGGATTTGAATTCTGTCTGATGCGCCAAAGCCCAGGCTCTTAGCGCTATACCAGGCTGGCTCAGAAGCAAAATTATAGCATTGAAAATGCAGGCTGCCATCCATAAGCATACGGATTTGAGAAGGGAGGTAATACAGCCAAGAGACTGGTGTAGCAATTCAATCCACTTGAGAAGTGAATAAGAGTAATTCATGGGAATAACCAATAAAAAGAGAAGGACATTGACAAGGAAAAGGAAATGAGCAAACAGAGTAAGTGGAAAGCAGATCCTCAGAGAGCACCAAGGGAGCACAGTGTCATGACTGTACCTGGCTGTGGTTGCCTTGGAGTCAGGTGGTGCCTCAGGATGGTACATTAGGGGCAGGGCACAGGCCTGTGGCTGGGTCTCCTAGGGGAGCTGCTCTGGGCTCTGCTGCTGGGGTTGCTGCTGTGGAGCATGTTGAGCAAGGAGCCAAAAGACTCAGGGCCGAAGAAAAACTGTGATGTGGTTAATGCCTGTTACGCCTGTCTGACATAGTACATGAACATGGGACAGCTCTCTGAACTATGAACCGTTGGTGCTGTTGTTATTAGTATTAGCGTTCATATTTTGAGAGAGGATCTTGCTAAGTCACTAAATTGCTCAAAGTGGATCTGAACTTGTGATCCTTCTGCCTCAGCCTCTGAATATGCTGGGATTACAGTTGTGTACTTCCATGCCTGGCACTACATGGGAAATTTTCACCCTGAGCTACAGCTAAAACTCTTTCAGCATCTGTTTATATAGGATGATTCCACACATAACAATTTCTACCTCAGTTATTTTGACCAAATATGCTGTTTGTCAAACTATAATATTTTGCAAAATGTGTGGTTTAACATTACACATAGAACCGATCTGGTTAACATACTTGAAATCTTGAGCATTAAATGAATTCTACTCTCTCTGTTCTGTCTTTTTGTAGACTTCACTTCTATGCTTTAAGATCAAGGTATTTTATGGACAACATAGTATTGGAAACAGAAGACAGGACACAGAATAATTGCTTTTGGGATTATTTGTTTCCATTTTCCCTCTCCACTTACATTATTACAACTCACTGATATGAACTTCACTCTTTTTAAAAAGCTTACCAAGATGGAAATTGTACTTAACGGGTGATGAGAGCAATTAATATTCTCTTACAGAGCTGTGCTTTCTTTTAAGGAAGCATAATTCTTTCACAGATACTTAGTTCAGTTTAAAACGAGAGACTTCAAGATTTGGCAGCAAACTCAAGCATTATGAATGAAATTCAAATGCCCACATCTATGCCAATAGTACTATGTGGAATCACATTATTCCATTGAGCTCTCATGAACTCAGTTATTTTGAGTCTCAGTGAACCATGAAGAAAAGTTCTTTGTTAAATGCTTTTTGTTTATATCCCAGACTTTTAAAAAAGAAAATCATGGAAATTCCAGTGGTGTCCCATTATGGTCCACTTCATAGAAAACCTACTTCGCTAGCACAAGATTTAAGGCTTTTGATATTTCAGGCACTGATGTTCTGCAGGTAGATACAATATCCTTTTCATTTTATATGTAATGGACCTAGATTTATCATATCTGAAACATTTGGTTTCAAATGTGTGCGTGGGTTTGTGTAAAGAGTATGTAAGGGAAGCCATCAACCCACATTTCCCCTGTGCACACAGAGAGGAATTCTAAAAGCTGGGTCACTTGTGAAATCACTTTGGAATTTGAAATCCTTTTTATTAAGGTGCCTGTAGGGACAAAGTATCACATGTGCAATGTGGGAATCTGAATCTTTTTCTTCTTTTATATTATGCAGCATTTTTAAAACCACATGTTCATTCAGCTGCTTCTCATCAGTTTTGTTTTGTTCCCATATAAACGCACACATACAAAGTAAAATAATTTTAATGAAGAGAAACTCCTGTTTTCCCTTCAAGTTTCTTTGATGATGGAATTCATGTTAAACTCTCAATTACAAAAGTGTACAAGACTCCTTAGTAGAATTTAAATAAAAATGCAGTTCTGATGGTCTCTTTTGTCTCATTCCCCCTTTTCAAATGTGTCCCTTCATTCTTTAATCCTCTAAGGAGCCACGTGGGAAAAGCACAATCTTGAAATAATCATCAAAGTTTTTGGGTTCTTTTTAACAAGGAAAGATTGTTGACTAGAAAATTTTTGCTGACGAGACATGAACAGAAGAGTGTTAAGAATGCTGTGCGACAGACCTTGTTTCACCTCTGAAAGCCGTCTGGATGCAGCTCAGTGTACTGTGCTTACCTGGCACGTGCTGACTTACAGCCTTTAGCTGCCTTTGTGGGTGACACAGGTGAATTCAAGACATGTAGCTCCTCTAGCAGTACAACGCTTCTAGTCAACTTCCAGAAGTGAAGTAACACTTCAGAAAATACTTGAGTGTAACTTTCCTACTGAATTTCATAGAGATAAAGAGCAATAACGTAGATGTCCTTAACATTTTTAGAGCTTTGATGTATTTCCATTGTTTCACTTAATCTTTAAGAACTTGTATTCCAGCTGGGGTTTGTGGCACACACCTGTAATCTCAGCACTTGGGAGGTAGAGGGAGGAGGATTTTGAGGTCAAGGCCAACCCGGACTACATAGTGAGACTGTGTCTCAGTTTATGTATCTCTCTTACCATGAGTCTAAGGCTCAAGGAATTTTAAGCCCACAGAGATAACTAAAGGGAATGTAACGTCATGGAACACATTCCCTGTGGCAGTGCAGCCTTCCACACTAGCGTCACGTGAGCAACTAGAATAGATTAATTAGCTAGAGCAGCACCAGTCAACCTTGTCCTTCTCTAGAAGTTAATGTGTTTTCCATCGTGCCTCTGGCTCTTAGGAGGTAGCGGGCTATAGGAAGGCCAGATGCAGCTGTTACTACATA
The DNA here is from genome assembly GCA_004027595.1 of Dinomys branickii. NCBI lineage: Eukaryota > Metazoa > Chordata > Mammalia > Rodentia > Dinomyidae > Dinomys > Dinomys branickii. The sequence continues at coordinate 61,949 of PVLD010000195.1, forward strand.
AAATGAGATCATGGGCCATTGCATTTCAGAGTAACAGACCCATGGTCTAGTCCTCTCCCAAAAACCCCATGTAGGTGCACACGAGGCCTTGGGAGGATATCTAGAGATGAACCATAATGCTATGTAAAAACGGAGGCTCACAAATGAGTTGAAGTACCTGCGTTGATTTTGTAGTTAAAACTGAAAAAAAGATAAGACTGTTGTCTTGGTTGCTTTTCTCTTGTTGCTGTGACAAAATATTAAGGAAGGAAAGGTTTATTTAGCTCACAGTCTGTGGAGGTTTCAGTCCATACTTAGCTGGCTCCAAGGAAGGGTGGCACATGGCAGAGGGCAAGCGTTCACAGCAGCAGAATACAGCAAAAGCAGCAAGAGCAAAAGGGAGGAGTGGTGGCAGGCAGCCTCTTCCTCTTCCTTACATATGCAAACTGTCCGCCTCAGGGTGGGTGTAGCACTCACACCCCTGAATCAATCATAAACTCTAAAGGCTTGCCCCATGACTGCATGTGGCTGTGGGGGGACACCCAGACACAAATCATCACAACTGTCAAGGACGAAAAAGGGGGGAAGGAATGATTAATAATTAATAATAAAGTAAAGACCAGAACCTGCACATGGAAGATGTTTGTAGAGTAAAGAGAATCAACATGGCCTCATGAGGGTCTAGAAGGAAATACGGTCAACAGAGGCAAAGTGAAGCAGGATAGCCTCATGCGGGAGGGAGGCGGTTTCCTCACTGCGGACTCGCAGGTAAATTGCTGAGGGTGGAGATACTGATGAGGAGGGGCCTTCGGGTTAAGCACGCAGGGTCTGGATTTCCACATTTACTGTGTGTCCTTAGGAAAAATATTCATCAACCCAGCCTTATTCCTTCATATATTCAATTAAATTACTATCCATAGTGTGTGAGAAATGGACGAGACAGTCTATTTTAATTGTTTAGCCCAGTGCCAGACACATAGTGACACTCAATAAAAGTGGCTGTGCTATTTCTCCTCGTAGAAGGTCAGTATATAGAGGGAAGAGGGTATAAATTTGGAATATTGGCAGGGTTAAGGGGAGAGTTCTCCTGAGTGATCAAAGCAAGGCCTGTAAGAAAGAAAAACAGCAGTCATGAATTCAGGCAGAGGGACTAGGTTTAGGCAAGAGAAGATGAACTGTGAGAGATGGTTAAGGAGATGGGAAAATATACAGAAATTTTGATCAAGAGAAATGGATTCTAATGTCACCTTGTCAGGTCAGCTTGTGGGTCCCACACAGTGAAAGCCCTTGCGTCCTTCTTTCTGACATGCCCATGCTGGCTGATAGTTCCAACAACCGGGGTGACTGCAGTTTGATGAGCACTTTACCAGGCTAACAGTAAACCTTGTATTAGTCAGGTTTCCCTAGAAAAAAACCAGGAAACTAATAGGAGACGAGACTGGATGTGAAGCAGGATGGAGAGAGAGAGAGAGAGAGAGAGCAGGAGAGCGAGAAGGAGAGGGAGAAAGAGAGGCAGAGAGAGAGGCAGAGGGAGATTATGAGAGTTAGCAATTGCTCATGTGATCAAGAAGCCCAGAAAGTCCCATTATCTGCTGTCTCTAAACTGGGGGAACAGAGGAGACAGTGATGTGATTCAGTCTCCCAGTAGTAGAAGTTCCACTCTGCGTTGGAAGACCCAAGAACGAGGGATGTCATAACTAAAGGCAAGAGAAGATGGTTGTCTCAGATCAGAAAGATGGAACTCATCCTTCCTCCATCTTATTTTTTCCCCTTGAAAGGATCTCACTAAATTGCCCAGGGTGGCTTTTAACTCACTACTGTCCTGTCTCAGCCTCCCAAGTAGTCAGAATCACAAACTATACCACTAACCCCTGCTTATCCCACCACTTAGCTCTACTTAGACTCGCAGGGGATTAGATGATGCCTACCATGTTGGTATGGGCAGTCGTTACTCAGTCTACCAATTCAACACAAATACCTCTTCTGGAAACACACCCACAACCATAGCCAGAAATAACATTTACCAACCATCTGACCATCCTTTGGCCCGTTCCGTTTTATACATAATATTAACCAACCCCAACCCCTCTAGCATCTCATAAGAAAGCTTCTTTATGGTGCCACTGGTCTAGATCCCAGAGGATCTCAAGGAGGGGCAAAGCTGTCTAAAAGGCCCTCTGGCCCAGTGTCACCTGGAGTCCAGCAGGCAGTGTCCTATAAACTGTATATGAACAGTATTCCATTTGTTGGCATGTGGTATGTCACAGGTCAGACCTTCCCCCCTTGGTCAGACTTGTCGGCACGGAGCATTTTACCACTTACCTACCAAAGGCCTTGAGATTGTGGGCCAGGGGAAAGCATAGAGGTGTCACTTGTCTGTAATTCCAGGACTTGCCTGGGTGGCTCAGTCAGGAGGATTGTGAGTTTAAGGCCACACTGTGATGTACAGAGGCTGCTGGGGAGCTTGTGAGGCACTGCAGCTGTACACCAAGTAGCTGTTTTTACTTCAGTGACATAAGGATTAGGCAGAGATGGGGCGCTGAAAAGATTTGGAGGAGATCTAAATATTTCCACAAGTAACTTCTTGGGCCATTTTTGTAAACTAGTTCCTGGTCAAGGGTGTGCTTCACTGCTCAAGCTCTGCACTCCAGAGAGTTTCCACAGCCTTCCTTCAGCACTGAGGGACTAAAAGGCTCAGCCCTGCTGTGGGAGCCTCACAACAACTATCAAAACGTCCTCCTCTTTTCATTGGGAAACTTTGATTATCACTATATATATATATATACATTTTTTCTGCTTGGGTGTGTAATGTTGGTTAAGCAGGGTGTGGTAGTGCAGGCTTATAATCCCAGCACTCGGGAGGCTGAAGCAGGAGGACTGATGCATGTTTGAGGCCAGCCTGGGCTACATAGTGAGTTCAAGGCCAGCCAGAGTTATATAGCAAGATCCTGTCTCAAAAAAAAAACAAAAAAAAGGTTAAGATTAGTCCAAGAGAAGTATAGAGAGAAAACTAGGCTGGCTTTCTTCTTTTCTTTCTTCCTTCCTTCCATTCTTTCTTCCTTCCTGTCTCTCTTTCTGTCTTTCTTTCTTCTTTAAAATGGGGTCTTGGGCTGGGAATGTAGCTCAGTAGCACAAGTGCCTGCCTGGTGAGCACAAGGTCCTGAGTTCTATTCCCAGTACCAAAAAATAAATAAATAAAAATAAAATGGGGTCTTGCTATGACGTCCAGGCTGGCGTAGAACACCTAGTGTCAAGAGATCTTCCTGCCGTAGTCTTCTAAGTGACTGGGACTGTAAATGTGTAAAACAAATGTTATTTATTTTTCTTAAATGTCAATACATGGTTTAAATAAAAACCCTTTTCCTAATTCAAAGATGAGATGATTACTGTTGATGGAAAATGAATTGGCCTATTAGGGCCATAAACACTCTACCATTTAGGATAATAACACTAGTGTGAATACTAAACACTACGAGTCTATTAATAACAGTTTTTATCTACTTACAAGCTTAGTGCTTCACCAAGAACTAATTAAACAGACCTGTTTTCATAGGTTGCCATGGCAGTAAGTAGAGACACAGAAATGTTTGCATCCATCAAATGCATTCTTCGTTCCTGAAACATAATTCATTTTTGGTAATAAATGATTATTACACAATGTTATAATATTTTTAGAAGGGTAATTGCTCTGTTAGTAATGAAAAGAGTTGCAAGCATATGTTCATGCACATATCAAATGTTTATAATAAATTTTTCACATTTGTTTTCCATAAAAGATTTTTTCTTTACTGAATCTAAAAGCCAAATATAAGCATTTCATTTGTTATTACCACTATGTTTGGTGTTTTTTTTTTTCACTTTTGTTTTTTGTTTCTTTTTGGAGTCAGTGTCTCACTATATAGTTCAGGCTGGCTATTTACTCACTGTGTAGCCCGGGCTGGCCACCAATTTATGACGATCCTCCAGCCTCAGCCGCCCAAGTGGTGGGATTGCAAGCATGCACCACCATGCCCAGCCCCTATTTATATTTTAACCTATTATGTTTGCTTCTGGGCATATAGAGGGTCATCAGACTGTGGCCATGATTGGCAGAGGGGCCTGATATTGTCTAGCCAGGGAGAAGGTACAGGGAGAAGATGGGGGAAAACAGCCACCATCTCCCAGTGCCTGAAGTGCTGCCTGAAGAACAACAGGAATTCAGGCCACAGCAATTTTGTAGGGAGGCAAGGGTGAGCTGGTGAACCAGGAGGGGCTCTGAGAGAGTTGTTATGGTGAGTGCATGGGGTCAAGAACTCCAGGCCTCAACCCAGACTCCTACGGATGGTCTGTCTGACTGCCGGAAGCCACAGGCCTGCCACAGGGTCTCAGGTGGGAGTCACCAACATAACACATGAACTGAGGCACTCAGTCCACACCTAATATGCAGTAATCAGCAAATGCATGTGAGCGCTTTATTGATGTAGCATTTATTGATGTAGTTGTTAAAGCTGACAGTAGTACTGCATGTCCATAATCCCAGCACTCTGGGAGGCTGAGGCAGGAGGATTGCAAGTTTGAGCCTAACGAGGACAATTTAGCTAACTTAGTAGGAACTTGTTTCAAACTATTTTTTAAAAGAACAAGACAAACAAATAAAAAACAGAAAAGGGGCTGCAGACATAGCTCATTGCAAAGGTTAAGGAGAAACCCCAGTACTGCCAAAAATAAAAATAAAAGGTTGTTAAAAATGAAGTGGTGCTTCATATGGCAATGACTTCCTTCTCTGTTGCTGGAAGCAGGGCAGCAGAACCCAGTGGCCACTTATTACACACACTGCACAGGGCTCCCCAACTTGAGGGTGAGATCCAAGCAGTTGGGCCATGTCTGTGGGATTCCATGAATTTTGCAGGGAGGAGGGACAGGACTTCTGTGGTGATCCTTTGCCCTTCCTTGCAGGACTTGGGCTAGAATGTGATGCTTGTGGACATACGTTGTGTGAGGGGTATTGGCCAAATGGTATTAAATGGATCAACCATTTTTTTCAAACTTATGTCCTTAACCAGCCTTAACTATATGAAAAATATCCACTAATTTTGACTATACAGCTTCTGCCAAATTTCCTAGAGACTCCTTAGATGGTTTTCAAGTGGAGGTTTTATTCAACTAGTTTCCCTGAATCTGTGACTCATTGTGTTCTAAAATCACCTTTTCTTTTTTTCTTTTCTTTTGTTTCTTTTCTCCTCCCTCTTTCCCTTCTTCTCTTCCTTTTTTCTTTCCTTCCTTCCTTCCTTCCTTCCTTCCTTCCTTTCTTCCTTCCTTCACTAATAGGGATCAAACCCAGGGTTGTTCTACCACTAAGCTATATCCCAACCCTGTTTTTTATTTTGAGACAGGACCTCACTAAATTGCCCAGGCAGGACTCAAACTTGGGATCCTCCTGCATCAGCCTCCCTAGTAACTGAGGTGACAGGCATGTACCTCCATGCCTGGCTCAAATTATAACTTATTTCCTTTAACTCTCTATATAGTCATATATAGTCTATATAGTCTCTCTATATAGTCATATTTCCATAAATATTTGTTTACCTTCACCTCATCTTTTAATTTCTTAATATGTAAGAATCAACCTTGGTTTTAAATAACATGACAGCTGGGTATGGTGGCACAGGCTTGTAACACCAACACTCAGGAGGCTGAGGCAGGAGGATCGCCACAAATTCAAGGACAGCCTGGGCTACAAAGCAAGACCCCGTCTGAAACAAAACAAAACAAAATAAACAACATGACATTCTTTCTCATTTTACTTATTTTGCTCTAAAAACATTTTATGGCAACCAGCTCTTATCCAGTTGCTAAACACCTGCACAGTAACTGTGAAACCCATACAGGCTCGGTAGTAAAGCTGTTCGTTGGTTCTGCTCCAGCTGCTTAGGAGAGCTCAGCCCTGGGAGTGTGGCTGCTGCGAGGAAGGTCGGCTGAGAATGGGCAGAAGCCCGCTGTGACCTGGGAGCCAAGCTGAGGGGCTGGGGCACAGGATGTGGCACAGGGAACCAGGCAAGGGCAAAGAGAAAAGGGATGGAGGGAAAGAGCACAAAGTGGAGAAGGAAAGAAGAAAGTTATAAAATTATCCTAGTTTTTGTTTTTTAAACTGGTAAGTATTGCATCTACATAGATTTCTCAAATGCAAGAGAAGCACTGTTCTTTACAATAAAAATTAGGTTTTGAGAAATAAAATAGGTGATCAGAGAGACAAGAAACATTTTCTTGTACTGAAGAGCCATTCTGGAATTAATTATTTACTAGAAGCACTGCAGAAGCGCCGGCAGTGTAAACTCGTATGGCCGGTCTGAGCCGTGTGCTTTCCACGGCAAACTATAAACCGAGAAAAAAACAATTCAGGGAAAAAGCATCCTCATAGCAAAAACTGTGTTGGTTGTGTATCGTTCTCTCTCTGATAAATAGCTTTAAAATCTTATACATGTGTACATATTTTTAGTGAAATGGATTAAAGATTAGTCTATGTACTTGTTTATTTTATGGCACTGAAGAGTGAATCCGTTTTTTTATTTTGAGAAAGCGTCTCGCTAAGTCATTAAGTTGCCCAGCCTGGGTTCAAACTTGTGATCCTCCTGCCTCAGCCTCCCAAAGTATCTGTAATCCCAGTTGCTTTGGAGCCTAAGACAGGAGAATTGTAAGTCGAAGTGCAGCCCGAGCAACACCACAAAAACTTGTCTCAGAAACTATAGTTAGAAAAATAAAGAAAAATAAAAATCGCACAATAAACCCCATTAGCAGTGCAAATTATTTGTAACTCATTTGGCTAATAGAGGCAGTGACTGGACTAAGAGGACCAGATGGGACTCACCGGCTTTGGCTTAGCACCTGGCTTGGGTCCCTTGGTCCGGGTGTCCCGTGAGTGACCTGAGAGTACTATTCCCAAAATGTGTGCGAGAGCAGAGGGGAGTCCCCTCGGAAGACGATCACTGCGCCAAAGTGGAGGAGACTGTAGCTGTGTCCGCTCAGGACGCCTCTAAAGTAAATAGTTCCTACCAAACACTTGTTTCATCACCTGTGCAAAGAGCCTTTAAAAGAGTTTTCTGACCTGTACAATGAAGCATTTGAGGGTGACAATTTCCAACGCCCCGTTTAGTCCCGTTTTGGCTCAATTCTGTGAATCTGTTTCTTTTGCTCATGGATTTTTTCCTCCCTGCCTACATTTAGTTAATATGCAGAAGCCAATTATCATGAGAATATCACCCCCTTTCCTCACAAGCTGCACTCAGCTGCACTATAGTGAGTCTATTAAATTTGATGTTAATGGATTTTTGTCCTAAATTTCCTTACTAGGGATTTCTAGTTCATTCATTGGAGAGGAAGAGAGAAACACACTTGTGTTTAATACTTTTTCAGATTGTTATTGATTTCATTGCACAAAAGAAGTGAAATCAGTAGTGTAGATAACAGGATTTTAAAATAATGACATTACTTCTTTTCCCTCCTGCAATTTTTCTCCATAAAGCAGCATATTAAATATAATTAAGGTGATAACTGTTTTCAAGATACTTGATCCACATATTTCTGAACAACAGTGTTCTTTTACAGCTTTCAAAACATGCAGTAATGCGCTTATTGTGGGTCCTTGATTGTGTGTTGCTTGGGCGAGGTGTTAATCAAGCTGTGTTCCTGCTGTAGTACACACCTTTGCATTTCACTAGCTCCTCACCATTGAGGTTTCTTTCTTGCTTACTACCTGGAATGTGTGTTGGCAAATGTTCCGGTTGCCCTGGGATCTGACAAACCTCTAGTAAACAGGGAAAGGCGCATAGAGGATGTTTGGAGATTATAGGTGCTAGGTCTTCAGATGGTTACACATTAATGCCTGTTCCATCGATGGAAATAGTAACCCAGCACCATGTAGATACAATTGGGTTAGGAACTGTCCTCTTCCTTTGTGCCCAGGAGGGAGCTGAGATGACTTGGTAGATATGCAGGGTGTTTTTGCCGTGCTCTTGTAAACTAATGAGTCAATTTGTAAGGAGTTGAAAAATAGGGACCTAGCTTATTCAGGCACACTTTATTATTATTATTATTTTTTGTCTTTTTGAGACGGGGTCTCATTGTGCAGTTCAGGCTGGCCTTGAGCTCACTTTGTAGCCCAGGCTGGCCTCAAACTCTGCCTCAACTTCCCGCATGCTGGGATTACAGGCATGTGCCGCCACGCCTGGCCAGACGCACTTTTTACAATCAAAACTAGGCTGTAACAATGATTATTTGCATTCTTTTTGATTGATTTAAAATAAAGAAGTGGTAGAAAACTAATATGGGGATGGAAAAGATTACTGCTGAGTAGGGAAAAGAAGAATATTTCATTGAGGGAGGCAATTGTTTACAGAATCTGGATATAATCTATTTATATCTATTTATATATAATGTGGATGCTCCCCCTTCCCCTCTTATGAAGTCTAAAGATGCCACTGGATTGAATGCAAAGCTCTCTCATAAGGTGCAACATGAAGAACCTAAGGAGAGCAATTTAAACTCTAGGAAAAGAAATCAGTGAGCTAAGAAATAGTGAAGCACTGAAGAAAATCAGTGAAATCTTTGAGAGGATCAATGAAAGTGACAGGCCTCCAGTTAAACTAATGAAATAGAAGACATAAATGACCCATCTCAAGTCACTGCAGGTCAGTCCAACATTAGAAGAATAATAAGGAAACACATTTTAAAACTATATCCCCATAATTTTGACACTAGAGATGAAATGCACTTCTTTGGAAGCTCACACATGAAGTAGAATACCTGATATATGTATATTTGTTTGTAATAAGGAAATTTATTTTTCTCTGTTTTATTATAATAAGAGTATTTGTCTGTTTGTTCTAATAAGGAAAGACAACACGCTTTCTCCCTGAAGTCTGAATTAGGTAAGACTGTTATCACTTCTATTTGGTTTCATACAAGAGTCCCTAACCAGTAATAAAGGCTCTTATTTGCTTTGTGTTTTGGCACCGGGAATGGAACTCAGAAACTTGCACTTGCCAGGCAGGTGCTTGTGCCGCTGAACTATTTCCCCAAAGGCTCTTGAAAGACAGTAAAACTGTTTTTTTTTCTTTCTTTTCCTTTTAGCACTGTGGGCGGAACTCAGGGGCACCTTATCGCAGAGCTGCACCCCCAGTCCTCCTCTGCTTTTTGTTTTGATATGGACTCTCACTAAGTTGCCCAGGTTGGCCTTGAACTCACAATCTTGCTATCTCACTCAGCCTCCTAAGAAGCTGGGATTATAGACATGTAACACTGTACTCTCTTTAAAATTGTCTTTATTCACAAATGCTATGATTAACTATGTAGAAAACCCAGGATTTTATTTTAAAACTAGTAGAAATAATAAGTTAATTTAGCAAGGCCATAGGATACATGATTAACATATGAAGTAAATTTTGTTTCCTTATGCTATAGTGAAAAGTACAAAATTATAATTAAGAATATAATATGATATACAATAGCATCAAAAAACATGAAACATTTGGGTATAAACTATATAAAATATATACAAGAGTTGTTCACTGAAAACTGCATAACATTGCCAAAAGAATCAAAAAGGCCTAGAAATATGGTAAAATAGTAGGTAGGTAGATAATGTTCATATTTCAGAAGACTGAGACTGAGACTGTCAGTTCTATCCAAATTGACTTATAGACTCAGTGAAATCCTAATCCATGTCCCAGTAGGAGTTTTAAAAGAAATCAACCAGTTAACTCTCAAATTTATTACAAAGAATTTAGAGTAGTCAAATCAATTTTAAATAATAGGAACTGCAGAGTTGTAATACCTACACTACTGGAAATCAAGATTTACAATAAGGCTAGTAATCAGAAGTGTGTATTAGTGTAATGATAGATACATAGGTCAGTGGAATAGATGAGAAAGTTTAAAAATATGTATGTGAAGCCAGGCGTGGTGGCACACGCCTGTAATCCCAGCACTGGGGAGGCTGAGGCAGGAGGATCTCTTCAAGTTTGAGGCCATCCTGGACTACAAAGTGAGTTCAAGGCCAGACTGAACTGCATAGTTAGACCTTGTCTCAAAAAGGGAAAAACAAAAAGTATATGGACAGTTGACTTACAGCAAGGTAATTAAATAGGGAAAAGATAATCTTTGTAAGAGTGGAGCTGTAAAAACTACTAGGTATCTGTATGGGAAAAAAGGACTTTCCACCTTCATTTTCATATGTATATAAATATATATATATGAAGTATGAGTTGAATATATATATATATATGTATAACATGTAATGACTCACAGAAGTAAGCATAAGAGCTAAAACATGTAGAAGCACAGTGATGTAGTATTAGGCAAAGATTTCTCAGACACAAAACACAAACCATAAAAAAACAGATTAGATATTTTTAAATTAAAAACTTTTGCTCTTCAAAAGCACTCAAAGAAAATACATGTGTGACCCAGGATTTGTGTTCAGGACATATACGGAATTTTTGATGGGCCTGGTAGTGGTGCCCACCTGTCATCACAGTACCCTGGGAGGCAGGAGAACTGAAAGTTCAAGCCCACGTGGGGAAGTTTAGTGACTGAGAAAAACCCTGTCTCTCAGTTTAAAAAATAAGAAAAAGGGCTGGGTATTAGCTTAGTGTGAAGGTCCTCAGCTCAATCCCCAGAACCACATTAAAAAAAATTCTTCCAATTCAGTAATAAGACAAAAAAAATCCATTCTAAAAATGTACAGAAGAAATAGATGCCTTGCAAAAGAAAATACATAAGTTTAGAATAAGCACAGTACATACAAAGGTGCTCAGGGTCATTCATTATTAGTGCATGCTTGGGCAGCTATCATGTGTTACTATTACACACTCAGTGGCCAAAATTTTGCAAAAACTGACAATACAGAATGCTGGCAACAATGAAGAACATTGGAAGATGGGAATGCATTGCAGATGGGAATGCAAATTAGTATCAATAGTACAGCCACTTTGGAAAACTGGCAGATTTTGTAAAAAAAAAATCCAAACATATATTAACCGTAAGACCCAGCAATATCACTCCAGTGTATTTATCCAAGAAAACACACACACACACACAAAATGGAATGTGGAGGTTCATGGAGTTTTATTTGTAGTAGGCAAAAGATTGACATCAACTAAATGTCCATCAGTTGGTGGATACATGACATTAGAACACTAGTCCCGTACCAACCACAGATCCATGAGTGTGAATACAGATACATTTCAAAAGCATTATTCTAAGTGAAAGAAGGCAGACAAAAAGGTTCCATGATACGTGATTCGATCTATATGGAATTCTAAAAAGGTAAAACTGCAGTGAGAGGAAGAGGGTCAGCAGTTGTGAGGATGCCACGATCTGAGGGAAAGACCAGCTGCAAAGGGGCCCAGAACTCTCTGGAGGGAGGTAGTTGGGATGAAATGTCTTTGTTAGGGTGACGCTTATACAACTCCGTATATGCCCACTTAGTCTGAACTCAGTCCCAGGAGCTTGTTGCCTGTTGTCACTCTTGATAGGTAACTCCTCAATTATATCCAGAAATGAAGGCTTTAGTGGGAGAAGGCTGTAGATTTCCTTTCATTAAAAAACACTTAAATTTACAGAGATTGTCAAATGCAAATGTTTATGTGCATGTATTTTGTGGTGGGAATTCTATTAGAAATTTCAGCCTAGTTTGTTGAAAGTAGCAATCTTTCTCTCTTTAGAGCCACTGAACTCAAGGGAATTTGTAAACAAGTAGCAGGCTCTTCCTGCCCAAAATAAGGAGACAGGATGCATCTGTTAATTAATTCTGCGAACTCTTGTTGAGCACTTTCTGTGTAGTAGGCAACATGCTCAGTGCTAGAGATGAAAAGTAAGCAAATACAGATGTGGCCTCTTCCTTCAGCACAGCTCTATTAGACTAGCCAGAGTTTCTCAGAGTCACAGTTCAGAATAAAATCAGCTTCAAGGATTTTTTTTTATTGTCACTAAAGTCTTGCCGAAACACTATGAGGGCCATGCAAATAAAAACGGCTTTTAACTGAAATCTCTTAAAATCCCAGAATGCTGGAACTGGGCAAATAGGAAAGCCTCATTCACAGAAGAAAGGGAAGCCCAGGAACATGCAAGTACTGCAGTGAAAGAAAACTGCTTCTTTGTTCACACAACACTTTGACACTAATGTGTGGGGTTTTTCCACAACAATCAATTCTCCAGTTCTCCAAGAACACCAAGTGGGTGTCCTTCTCTCCAGTTCATCTCTTACGCTACCTACCTGGAGGAGTTCCTGCTCTATGTCACAGTTGAAGGACCCAGTCCCACAAGACTGTCCCCATTTCAGATGCTAACAGCGAGTCCCAAGTTATCAGGTATACTGCAGACCAAGCAACTACTAATCAGGGGGTCCTGTGACTCCTTCTTATGCTGACAGGTTGCTGAAATGGCCCACAGGACTCACAATGGCAAGTTTACTTATAGTTAACAGTTTTTTTAAAAGGACACAATTCAGGAGCAGCCCATGGAAGAGAAGCCTAGGACGAGGTGGGAGTGGTGGTGGTGCACAGGGTTTCCATGCCCTCTCTGAGCACATCACATCCTAGTAACAATGTACTCACCCACCTTTAAGCTTAACAAACCTCTTTTTTCACCAGTTTTTATAGAGCTGGGGTGGTGGTGTGCACCTATAATCCCAGCAGTGTAGGCTAAGGCAGGAGTGTCATCAGTTTAAGGATAGCCTAGGCTGTGTAGCAAGACCCTGTCTCAAAAAAACAAACCCTAAATAAACAAACAAACAGCTTTCACATAGAGTTCAATGTCCAGATCCTCTACTATTTCTGAAGTCCAGTGGGCGGGGCTGAAAGTTCCAACCCTTGTATCACTGGGTCTTTCAGATGACCAGCCCATCTGAGGCTGTCCAAGCGCCCTGTCCTAGATCACTTCACTAGCATAAATTCAAGCTCCATGCAAAAGAATCCGTTTAGAAGTAGAAGACCTTCCTATCAGGGAGCTTTGAGAGCTTTGCACCAGGAGCTAGAACAAAGGCCAAACCTTGTTCTGGTGCCACCACATTGCTTAGACAGGGAGAGCCTGGGACCCTGTCTGTTCCCAATGCTGTTCAGTAGGAGGGAACCTTTCCTATGCCTTCGTCACCACCCACTGCTCATTTCTGCGCTATGCCTTCTTCTTGGAAACATTCCAGGGTGCTTTTATAATTTGAGTGCATATGCAGGCATAGGTCATTTCTACCCTGGAAAAAATATTACAAGTGAATGCTTATTTCAGCAAAGAATTTTTTTTTTTTATGGAATCTCCCTTTGATATAAATACTGCTTTTGAAAGGAGTACTCTCCATTCTTAGAATGATTCTATAAATATGATGAGTTGTTTGAGGGAAATAGGGGCTTTTTCTCTTCAAACATTTTCAGGAATTGTTTTGATGGTAGTGAAGTGGGAGGCTGCAGATAGATAGGCTGTTTCAGGGGTGAAACAGCAGCAGCTGAAACTCCACACCTTTATGAAGATGTGCTGTTGACTTTTAATGATGGAATCAGCACATAGAACAGATTCTCCTCAGTTTACTAATGGGTTACATTCAGTAACCCATCTGAAGACCCTCACTAGGTTGAAAATACGTTAAATAAGCCTAATCCACTAAACATCCTCACTTAACAATGTAGTACACTTTCAGGTGCTGTCTACCCCTACATCTTAGGGCCCCAAACAGGAGGACAAAACCAAACCAAACAAGCAAAATTTGAAGTATGGCCTCTGTTGGATTGGAATTATTTTTGAACCACTGCAAAACTGAAACGCTTAAGAGGAATAATCATATGTCAGGGACTGTTGGTACCATACTAAAGAGCTTTATGCTGTGTGGGAAACCAACCAATGCAATCCCATGGTACCTTTGGGCCAGACTTCACTTCTCTTTATTGTTTCCCTGGTACTGGGCAGTGAATAGAGGGCTTTGGGACTGAGCTAGACCTCCAGCACTTTTTAAAATTTTTAGTCTAGAGACAGGATCTTGCTAAATCACTCCATTCTCCAAGGTAGGCTCAAAGTTTTAATCTTTCTGCCTCAGCCCCCCACACCTGTCCTTTATTTGATGCCTCCTATGTGCCAAACACTATGTGAGGCAACAGTGTCCACAAGTTTTCTTTGCATTGATGGAAATGTTCTAGATCTGTATGATTTAAATGTTACAGTCGTTGATCATCTGTGGTGATTGAACCCTTGAAATGTGACTAATGGGCCTGAGGAAATGAATTTTCAAATTTAATTTTCTTTTAATTCATTAAATTGCAGTGGCCATATGTGTCAAGCAGCTATCAAATTAGACAGCTGTGACCAGTAAGAAATATGAAGCATCTCAACATTCACAATGTGCTTGTAGTGAGTTGGACCAGATGCAGATGTGAAGTTTTCTTCAGTGCTGTGGGCCACTCAGCCCTAACAGGATCATCGTTTCAAACATGAATCTCAAGTGTAGGTGATCAAATCTATATACTGTGTGCTCAGGCAATATATTCATAGTGACAAAAAGAAGAGTTTTTTTCAAGTTAAGGAGTTTGAGAGGATGTCATAGAAGGGATTCTCTCTCATGGTCTACATGAGGTAGACTGTACTACACTTTTTTTTTAAAATTTTATTTTAAAGACAAAAGAATGGAGACATATGAACCAGAATAAGCCATAAACAATACAGAGAATACAAAATTATACAGAATATAGTAGGGAATTAGCACTGGATGTTGTATTACATAATGTTATCTTCACATTAGTTAACACAAAAACATTAAAGGAAATACCAAATTATAGAGAAGGTAGTAGGGAATTTGCACTGGATGCTGTATAATATAAAGTTATCTTCACTTCTGTTAATACAAAAACGATTGAGGAAATACAGAATTATAGAGAACATAGAAGGGAATTAGCTCTGGATACTGTCCTACCTAATGTTACCTTCACCTTTGTTACTCAGTTACACAGATGATGGCCCTTTTGATCATTCAATTTTCTCCTCCCTCATCTCCGTTGCCCTACCACTCAATCAGTCATCTTCCCTGTGATAATAACTGTACTCCTGGGTTTATCTATACCCCTGGACTTTTGCCCTGGGAAGAGATATAGCTGCCTCAGACAATACTATAACATACATGGGTATATACAAACTGCTGTGGTCGGAGGTGGAAAAGCACATATGCTCACAGCGGACCACCTGGCTCCACCCCGTCACCGTGCTATGGGTGGGGGCGGGTCCAGTCTGTGAGGTGCCCTCAGCGGGGCCCACAGCGGAGCAGCCGCAGGGCCCATACTACACTTGAAAGGCTACCAAAGGAATGTGAGACAACTGGACTCCGGGTGCAGATTTGTTTGTTTGTTTGTTTGTTTGTTTGTTTGAGTCAGGGTCTTGCTACATAATAGTTCAGCCTGGCTGTGTATTCACTAGGTAGCCCAGGCTGGCCTCTGATTGAAGGCTCTCCTCCTGCAAAAGCCTGTTAAGTGCTGGATTACAGGCATGTGCCACCATACCCGGCTCACATGCAGACTTTTAAAGAAATGGTTTTAAGAATTTGTTCCACCCTCTTGGATCCCATAGTCAGATCAAAGCTACAATCAGAAGTGAGAATCTGGAGAGCTGGGGGAGAAGATGGTCATGCAGTCTGCTCCCTGGCCCTGTCCTGGCTTAGAGGGTGAGGTGGGGGTGCTGCTTTCTGGCCCCCAGTCTGTTGAACGGGCTTCAAAGAGACCCCCAGAGATCTTCACAGTTGTTCTTTATAGCTAGAAAACACTGGGGTGGTGGCCTCACTCAGGCCCAGGAAAGCCAGTGGAAGCCAGGAAACCTGGAGTTAGGGCCTTGACCACCTGTTCCCAGGGAGGACCCTGCAGAACCTGTGCCACATGGCTGGGTTCAGCCTTTGTGCCCAGAGCAGCTTCTTCAAGCAGCAGAGGACTGTTTTCTGTGGGCCAGTGCAGCCACGCACAAGAAAGTTGGTGTGGAGTCTTCCGTTTGGGATCCATTCAATGAGGTTGGCAGGAGAGAAAGCCTCAGCAGGAAAAGGACATCTCCCAGAGGGTCCCTAGAGCTAAGGGCAGGAGCACAGGGTCTCGTTTGCCCTCCCTTTTTCACTGTTCTGACCCAGATGAAGCATCGAAGGACATTTAACGCTAAATCAAGCTGGGACTCAGGAGTGGATTACAGAACTGATTCTGTGCACAGAAAACCTGACCTTGGGCTGAACAACTGCCTGGCCCACCAAGTTTCATCTCCTAATGGGAAGTTTCTCTTACCGAATAGCAGAATCATGGAAGGTAGCTTTGGTCCAACAGAAATGGAGCTTGGTCAACATCCCTATTGTGATGTATATATGGACTTCATTAGATATTCTTGTAATCCCGAGAAGTTGTGGTAGTTTATTGGTAGCAAAGAAAGAGATAATGTTAATTAATTGCCATCATCCTTGAAAACAATATACTAACTAAATCTGTCTTTGTTGTTAATTCCAGAAGTAACTTTTTTTTTTTTTTTGAGGCAAGGTTTCACTATGTCATTTAGGCTGTCCTTGAATTTACTACCATAGCTCAGGCTGGGCTTGAGCTAGCAGTAATCCTGTCTCAGCCTCCTGAGTGCTGTGATTATAGGCACGTACCACTCTGCCTGGCAGATGTCTCTATATTTGCAAACAATATATCTGAATAAATATTAGTCACAGCAGGTCAGGTATGAAACTAGCTTGAGACGAAGTGAGAAACCGTTGGAATTGTAGGGACATAATTTTAGCTCTCGCATTCTTTTTTGTTGCCATTTTGTTTTTCGTTTTGCTGTGCTGGGGGGTGAACTCAATATGGATAGGATATTGGGGGCTGAGGAATTCATGCCACTCTACCCATTGAAGCTCAGATGCCTCCTAAAGATTATTCCACATAACCCCAGGTGAAAGCACACGCAAGGTCCTTTTTTCCCTCTCTTGCACTTAAACCCAAGAACCTTATTGGTCTTCATGGTGTGCATTTTTCTGTCATTCATGTCAATGTTCATGACTTTCAATAAACATAGCCACATTTCCCACCACCATCAAGAGTACACTTTGCAATTCACTGCTTGTTGTACACAAGGACCTGCAGTCTACCTATTATTATGATGTGGTAACAAACTGGTGGCCTTGCACATGGCAGACAAGTGCCCTACTTGTGAGCTACATCCTCAGCCTTTTAAAATTTTCTTTGGAGACAGAATCTTGCTAAATTGCCCAGGCTGGCCTTGAACTTACGATTGTCCTGCACAAACCTCCTGGGCAGCTGGGATTATACATTGACACTTCTTCCATGTCTCTTGAGAAAAGTAAAACAGGAGTTTTGCCTTTGTTTTCAGTCAGGGTCTCCCATGTAGTCCTTGAACAGTAGCCCTTATCCATGATGCTGCTGTCTTAGCCTCCCTGGTGCTGGAATTAAAAGTGTGCTCCATCATGCCCAGATAAAACTGTTGATAAAAGCAGGAAATAATTATTTTATACGTAGGGGGAAGACAGAACATAGACACCGCTTATTGAAATCTTTAGAGAGGTTACACTTTTTGTGTAAAAGCAATCTGAAAACAGTCCATGATGAAAGTGTGTTTGTTTTCCTCCTGCTGTCCTCACCACTGCGGTTGTCTCCTCTGCTGTTCCTGCGCATCTGTATCCCTTCCATTGGAGTACGGTGGACTCTTTCCTCTTTCCCACCCACTCCTTTGGTGGCCATCAGTGGCATGGTGTAAGGACCATCTCCACTCTGACTGCCAGCTTTAGAACTGCAGCACTAACCTCCCAGAATTCTGCCAGCACTAACTCCCCAGAGTTCTGGCTTCCCAGCTTTAAGGGCTTGCCCAGCATTTCTGCTGGATATCTGAGAGGTACCTCTAGTAACATGCCCCAAACTGATGGCCGGATCAATCCAGCCTTGCAGTTCCATCAGCCTTCCCCATTCAGTTAATGCAGCACCACCCTTCCAGTAGTTTAACCCCCAACTTTTGAGTCATCTTCGCTTTTCTTCCTCATACGCCTTGCATCCATCTCTCAGAATATCAGCTCAACTTTTAAGATAGGACCAAGGAACACTGAAGTGTTCCTCCTTTGATCCTGCCCTGGAGCAAGCCACTATTGTCTCTTACTTGGATTTTTGCTATCACTTCCTAATTCACCTCCCAGCTTTTATCTGCAGATCCTGATAAGGCATCAACCAGAGCACGTCATTTATCTGATAAAACCATTGTCAGAGCATATCTCTTATCTGTGCCACAGATAAGTTTCTGTGGAGAGCCCAGGTGCTTACAGTGACCTGTACTATTCCACTCAACACCCCTCCTGCTACTCCCTGGCTTACTCAGCTGCAGGAGTGCTGGATTTCCTCCTGCTCTCCTCACCACTCCTGCTCAGGCTCCTCTGCTGTCCTTGCTCAGCTGTCTTCCTCGCGTTGGAGTAGGCTGGACTCTCCTCTTTCCCGTCTACTCCTTTGGCGACCGCCTTCAGTGGCACGGTGCAAGATCATCTCCACTCTGACTGCCGGCTTTAGAGCTCCCACACTGACAGCCTTGCTGTGCTCAGCACGTACCGGGAAAGACCCCAGGGGCTTCGTGCTTACCCTTACTCCTACATCGTGGGGCTTCGTCCATTGTCTCTTTTAGGTCTTTATTCCCCTTTCACCTTATCAGTAAGGCTGTCCCTGAGTACCCTTTGCAACCATGCTGGATCCCACGCTCCTTACTCTTTTCCTTTGCTATATTTTTTCTCCAAACCATGTAGCACCATATAACATCCCATGTGTTTACTTGCCTTGCTTATTTTCTGCTTTCCTAAGCTCATTAGTCTATAAGGCTCATGAGGAAAGAGGTATTTGGTGTCCTGCTATAGTCAGTGAACTGTATCTACGACATTCTAGGTGCTAAATAAAGATTTGTCACCTGGTGAGTGAAAGAATAGCATGCATAGGAGAAGCAGTAAGTGGAAACCTTTGGTAGAGTGTATATTACTAGTTTTCTCCCCAGACTTAGCCTAACTTATTTGAGCCTTGGGAGAACAGGAGAGGAGTTTACCCTATGCCTATCCCCATCCTCTCCCTGCTGTATCTTCCCCTCTCCTTTCTTCAGTCACCTGCGCACACTGAGCACCTTTGTGCTTTGCTTCTGCCCTTCTGTTTCTTTTATCCCAATAGGCAAACAAGCATGCCAAATGTGGTTTTACACAAATTGTCTCAGCTTTGATTCAGGCTACTGAAAGTCAAGCCAACATAATTTTAGGTAATGTTGCATCTTTCTGTCTTGAGTAGTAGAAAATTTCAACAATTATTTATTGAGCCCCTGTTACGGACCAGACACAGTATAAGATGGTAGAAATATGACAATTATTCTAACATATCAATGGGCTCTCTGCAGTGGGTGTCTTACTTTTCCTCATTGTTGACACAAAATATCCAACACCAAAGTTAAAGGAGGAAAAGTTACAGTTCACAGAGGTTTTAGTCCACAGTTGGCCAGCTCCAAGGCAGAATGGCACATAGCATAGAGACACTGCGGGAGAGAAGCATTTCATTGCAGGCAAAGACAGCAAATGCAACAAGGAGCCATCACAGCTCCTTCCATCCCTTACATCTTATCCAGGCTACTTAGGATGGGTAGTACTCACACCCTTAATCCTAGGACCCTTGATCCTGATCCTAGCACTACACCATGAATTCATCCCAGTGTCACGCACTTTAGTTCCAGCCAGCTCTAAAAAATTCCCATCTATGATAGCATGAGTGTTTGCGGAGCTTGTAGACACAAGCTATAACAGTTGGTATATGTAGTCAGTTTTTCATGGCTGGAACAGTTTAAAGGAGAAAAAGTTTATTTTGGCTCACAGCTTTAGAGGTATTAGTCCATGGTCTGTTGGCTCTAAGACAGAAACGCCATGGGGAAGGGCCTGATTAAGGAAAGCTGCCCACCTCAGGGCAGACAGGAACCAGAGTAAGAAGGAAAGAGCCAGAGAAAAAGGGGCCAGGGACCCTTCAACGTTTTTCTTGGTTAAAAATCCTATGTTTTTCCTTTGATATGGTCAAAATTTATATACAGAGCAATGTATGTACAGCTCTTAAGTACAACTTTTGATGAGTTTTTATCAGTATAACTAACATCACTCAAAACACCTGCCTCATAGTCTCTTAGCTCTTGTGCCAATGACCCACCTAGACACACCCAGAAGTGTACATTACTAATCCCCTAGGTATCTCTCAAGCCAACAAAGTTGACAATCAAGATTGACCATTACAATATGACTGATAAAACATTGTAAGTATGCACTGAAGCACACGTCTCAGGTGTTCAAATAGAAAATACTGTAGAGGCTAGAGTTATTTGTGCTTATGATTTAAAGTAAAAATTTCTTTTTTTAAATGCATATTCTCAAACTCCTGTATTGTTTAAGAGTACAAATAATACAAAGGAGTCACAGTGGATGTTTAAATTTCTTACTCTTCTGACATGAAATAACTTACATACATGAAATGACAAAATGTGTAGCACAGATTAACAAAAATGTTACTGAGTTTTACCTAAAGCATGGAGTTCATCTGTTTTCATTCATTCTTCTACTGGTTTTTGCCATACATTTCTTTCCATATGTGGGTCAGTAACCTTGCCTCTCACCTGGAATAAAGAACTTTCCTCCGACCCTTCAGCACCCATATATTATATATTCAGACTCCTTTGGTTAAAGAAAAAAGGTTTTTTTAAAGTGTTGGGTCCACATTTTGAGCATTAAATCTTGAAACACAATCTCAGTGGCTAGCTCTGCCTTCTACACGATCCCCCTCAGTATCAGGTTTTATAAGTTTCCCCACCAGGCACGTGTGTGTGTCCACACACATGTGTATACACTTACATCCTCATTTAACGGCAATGTAGCAGATCTTAGATTTTTCTTAGGCTTTTAACCTAAATGAATGGCCAATTTGAGACTTTCCCTTGATTGAAATTTCTGTATTTTTTTCTTCTATTGAGGCAAAATTTATGTAAAGAGCAATGCATCACTCTTAAGGATTATTTTGATGAATGCAATCAGCATCATCCAATTAAAACTTTTGCATCATCTTGGAAAGTTACATTATGCCTATTTAAAAACAAGGAAAACATTTAATATTAATAATCTCCCAAAACAATTTGAAATGCCCTGCAACGCTACCATTCATATATAAATTTGTGAGATCTTCTAAAATTTGATACCGTACAAAAGTATACATATTTTTATCAATAATAAAGATGAGGTAAGATCATTCTTAAAATGCTACTACTACTAGCAGTAGTATTAACGGTAATAACACAATTTAGCAAGGTATGATGGTTATCTTCTGAGTTTGGGGATGTTTGCAGGATTTGTTAACTTTCAGAAATTTGTATGTGAGATTACTGAAAAAAAAATAATTCAACATCCGGGCTTTTCTATGACCTTGAGAAAACAGTGGGGATTAAATGTAAGGTAGGATTCCATTCTCCTTGACCTTCCCTACGTACCATCTTGTCTACTGGATAGTTTTGCTTCCCGTGTTACATGGGTGGAGGTGGTGGGGAAATCTGGTACTGGATAAATATACACCAGCTCATGCCTCTTGCAGGGGCCAATGTCGCTCAGCTGGTCTTGCCTCCTTTCTTTCCCCAAGGTGAATGAATGCTTATGTGCAGTAATTTGAGCTGGATTCCTGTGGACCATTCTCTTAGCTAGTAAGTTCACGTAAATGTAGGTTAACTTTTCCCTGTATATGAATTGATGTCTGGGTTTGTAAGTTGTTGATTAATTTTCCAGCTTAAAGCCACCAGGCCACTGATCTGTTGCCAGGGTCACGACTCATTCTTATTTACTGTGTTCCTTCTTACTCCTGATCCTTTGCTCAAAACCATCAGCCCTCAGGATCAAGGAAGGAGGCGGGAGTTTAATGAGGATGCGCACACAGAGACTGCCTCTGTAAGGTGTTTGTGAAAAGGTAGACAGGAAAAGGGAGGATCCGGAGAAGCGCGGTATGTCTAGGTAGCCTCGCTGCCTGGCAGCTTCGATACTTGCCCCAGCTGCTTGTCTGACGGGGAGCACGGACTGAGGTCATTTTTCCCAAAGTTGGAAATTATTCGTATCCACATGGCCACTCTCGCCTTCTGGTTCCTCTTGTGCATGCTGTGAGCTGACTTTGACGGGACATCAAGGAAAAGTACGTGACTCACGGGGTCTTGAATGTCCTCGCTAGGCTCTTGCTCAGTGGACAGGCCAGTTGAGCTCACCAGGCAGCTCAGGTTGCCCTGGGAGGTCTCGCTCCTCCGGCCACCAGGAAGCCTGACCTCCCCCGCAACCCCCAACCCCCTAAAACTTGGCCAGGTTTGTCACATCTCTTTCTTGGGACGTTTCCTGCTGGTCACGTGAATAAGACAATAGGCTGCTACAGAACCGCAGAACCCCGGCTGCCGCTGGCCCCTTGGGGTTCCACCTCCAGCCAGGGTGAACTCAGGCGGGCGCCCTTCACCTGGCCTGGACCTTTCCGTTGGAAAGGGGGGGCTTTCCAGGTCTCCCTCTCCCAGGGGAGGGCGCCTTTCCAGCCTTTGCCTTTGGCTACAATCGAATGGAAAAGAAAAAAAAAAAGAAAAGAAAAAAAAAAGGCACTGGTCCGAGGCAATGCTGATCGAAAAAGCAGTTGTTGAGCGACCTGTCATGGAGGGACGGTCCCCAGGCGAGGCCGCGCGGTGAACCCGGGCGCGCGTCCTTCCTGCAGGGAGCCCCCTCGGGGACACTGGTTTTTCCGGGGGTCGACAGGTTCTTCTCGTGGCCAGGTCCACAGCTGGAAGCGCTCGGCTGCGGTGGCCTCAGGGGACTCGTGTCCCCGACCCGCGACCGCCTGGCACCGCGCTGCCAGCTGGCGGGCCCCCTCCCATGGCCCTGCCCTCGAGGAACGCCTGCAGGGGCGCCTCTCCCTTCTCCGGGGTGGGAAGGCGGCCAGCGCAGGAGACAAAGCAACAGGCAGGTTTGTGCCGCGGGGCTGGGCTCGCCGCTCCGCAGGCTGCGAGGCTCCAAGGCTGCAAAGCTCTGAGGCCGCGGGCGCCGCCCCCCGCCCCGCCCCCTCGGAGCGCGCGGCTCCTCGCCGCCGCCGCCGGCCGTCCCGGCGCGCAACAAAGACCGCGGCCCGGCCCCGCCCGCAGCGCGAGAGCCGGCCCGAGCGCCGCAGCCGTAGCAGCAACCTCGCCGCAGCGCAGCCCGCAGCCTGCCGCCCGCAGCCCGCAGCCGGCGCGGGTCGGCGCGGGGCCGCGCGGGGATGGGAGATGGAAGGAAGCGGCGCCGCGGTGAGCGCCGGGCCGGCGAGCGGCGGGTGGCGGGGTGGCGCGGGGAGCAGCGGGCTGCTCGGGGCTCGTTTCGCTTTGTCGCTGCTCTGTGCCCCGGATCCCAGGGGCCACTTGAGTTTGCGACGTCAACCTCGGGTTCTCGTCACTGTTTGCGCGCTTTCTTTGTGTTTGTTGGGATCCCCAAGGGTCAACTTTTGGGTGTTAAAGTTTGGAGGGTTTTGATTTAGCCATGTGCTTTGCACACCTACGACTTACCAGGGAAGCCTGAGGACTCGGGCTTGCTTCAGGGTCAAAGGAAGGAAAGCATTCGGGACGACCGAAGGTGCTGGTCTTACTCTGCTAAGCCAGCTCTGTCTTCAGGGCCGATCACATTTCCCTGTCAGAAAAGAAAGAAAGAAAGAAAGAGAAAGAGGGAGGGAGGGAGAGAAAGAGAAAGCGCGAGAGAGAAGGGAACGAACGAGAGAACAAACTTGCATCCAGGGAGCCAACAGGCAAGGGAAGATTATTTGCTGTAATATTCCCAGTAGCTTTTAAAGACGTTTAAATCGTTTTGTTTTACATGCATTTAACTTGATCCACAGATGTCAGCTGTATGTCCCGGCGAATGATGTTCTGAGATTTTATATATCTGGAAAAAAACCAGTTTCATGTGGGTTTAGGGTGTTGTCAGTGACTTCAATAATAAACGTTTCCTTTTATCATTTCCCTCGAAGCACTAGGCAGAGCATGTGATGGGCACCACGCTTTCATTTTCCGGGGAGAACGGCTTTCCCACAGTGGGATATAGGATTTCTGGTCCAGAATAAGCCTTCAGTGGGTCCAGATATTGTTGTAGGGAAGAGTAAGATCTGGAAAATTACTGTAAGTGGGATTTTGGCAACAAATGCTGCAATTCATTAGTTGTAATTGAGTCTGCAAAGGATTTTGCCAAGCCTGATGGCCAGGCAGGACAGACAGGATTTCTGCTTTCAAGGAGTTTGCTTGCTGGTGGGAGAGACTTCTGAGGAGGTTCTGTGCAGGACCCTGGCAGGCTCTGGCTTGGAAGCCATCAGAGAGGAGGTGGCAGTGAAGGGGAGGGGTTGGCTGGCTGTCTTGTGAGAAGAGGAGGATGTTCCCTGCCTGAGGAGAGGAAATGTACTTTCTGTCCTCTATCAAGACATACTTTTCCTTCCTTTCTTTTCTTAGAGTATTTGCAAGTTCCCTGTGGAAATTGTGAAGTGACTTGACATGCACTGTTCGTAAGCTAAGACCCTGATGTAGTAATGGGTTCATTGCAGTCTTGGTTGGGAGATGCTGAGGCAAAACCATGTGAGCATTAAAACGTGTATGTGCTTTGGCCCAAAGACTGTTCTTCCTGAGGTTTACTTGGGGGAATGTCCTCATTTGGCAGTTGTGAAAACAGCCTGTCTTTGGGACTGAGTTGGATTTGGAGGGGAGTGGTAGACGGTGACCCTTCCCAATTTTTAGAAATGAATTGAGACATGTTAGAGGGTAAGGCAGGCATATTGTGAAAACATCTGATGGCAAGTCTGTGTACCTTAGTGTGTGACGTGGGGCACAGAAGGCTGGCAATCCACTCTCTCCTTCAATCGCTTCTTCTGCAGGGGTCTCAGTATATGAGGGCTCTCTCAGGGCAGCCTGGGCCTTGTACGGAGGTTTTGGGCTTCCCTCCTGAGTTACTTTATTTAGTTTTTTGTCATGCTGGGGGATGAACCCGTGGCCAGATACATACTGAGCATGTGGTCTGCCACTGAACTGCATCTCCAGGCACCTCTTGAGTTCTTTCACAGTTAAGCCAGCAGAATTTATTATAGGGCAGTATGGGATCCAAATGGATTTCTCTGGAGCATTCTTTCTCAGTGTTCATGTCTTGACAAGCTCATACTGTTTGTGGTATTGTGTGGAGACTCAGAGACTAAGTGGTGGCAATATTAATTTTTTGAAATAGTGTGTTCCTTAGGACCTTTCCTATTTCCAAGTTATGTGACCGTCTCCCAAAGATGTTTTTCTTAAGTTCCAAACTTGTGTTAGTTGTAGTGACCATTGCAGTTTACAATGGAGAAATAAAAATGGCTAACTTGCAGCATGAATTTTTTTTATTTATTTGTTGAGACAGGATTTTGCTTTGTAGTGCAGGCTGGCCTTGAACTCACAGCAATCCTTTGGCCTCAGCCTCCTAAGAGCTGCTATGACAGGTTTGAGGGCAGCATGTCTTTAAAAAGTTATTCTTAAAAAAAAAAAGTTATTCTTTTTTTTTAAATTTACTTTAAAGAAGAGTAAATAATAAAAACGATGGCACAAAATTTCAAAACAAGGTTGTAGGAGAGTAGCAATGATTAGTACCATACGCATTATCTTTAAAGTAGTTGCTCATATTACAACATGTAGGCATGAGAAATTGCTCAAACAATACAGGCATAAACCTTTTTTTTCAATGAACTAATAGCAATTAGTGGGATAAGTATCTGAACTACATATATGCACATACATATATTCTTTTCCCTTCTTTCTAAAAAGCTATTTTTAAAGCAATTATCTGATTTCTGTGTCTCAATTGAAAGTAAGGTATAACACATGACATCAGTGGTGAATCTTTTCTTATGCTGTCTTATTTACATAAAAGTAGCCCGTGTCCTTGTAGCACTTGTTTACTCTACCAAAAGAAAGTTTTTTTTTTAAACTTTGCCCAGAAGGTCAACAAACTGGGCGCTAGCAGCCCAGTTGGTGCCGATAGACAAGGACTTTGTTGACACTACAGAGGTGGCGGTGCATTTTCTCTTCTGGTGACACCCATGGTGTAGGAAGTTGCCAGCTCCTCTCCCCGTCCTCCAGGGGAAAACCAGCCTGTGGCCAGGGCCCATCTATCTTTGCGGCTCAATGAGCAGCAAACAACCATCTGGTTTGAAACCCGCCCCCTTTTCCCCGTCTGACCATAAATCAGTAAGATGAGGCAAATGTACCTCTCAGTGGGTATTCTTTAAAGATTATTTTTGTAGTTATGGATTTGGGGTTAGTGGAAACATTTCATTTGACCTGAGGCTGGGACTCTTTCTTACACAGTATTTTCATGTGGGTCTTCTGAGAAGCAGATTTTCCTTTAAGTTTCATCGCAGGTCCTAACTTCTGGAAAATCCTTAAGTAATGTGCTTCAGGCATAATGCATGTTACAATCACAGCGCGTATTTATTTAGTTTTTACGTGGATCATCATCTTTATTTTCCACAACAAACTCGTAAGATCAGTCCCGTCCTCATCTCCCTTCTGAAGTCAAGTGATTAAATGATTTACTTGGAACCCCACAGCTCATTAAGTGGGTGCCGTCTTCTTAACTTCCATGCTTGCGTGTCCTTAGCATTAGCATTTAGATTCTTTGGGTCATAGAATTTGAAAATCGGATGACGAATTCACCAGCAACCATTATTTTATAGGTCTATTGGCTTTAAAGAATGGGGCCATTTTTATTGTTTGTTTAAAGAGATGGCAAATGTGTAATTTCTTATCTAAAAATTTGCAAGGAGTCCCATATGGTTCTAAGTAGCTACTTGAAATAAAAATAATGCAAAGGAGCAATTTAAAGTTGAACTTGAGGCTCACCTATTATAATTTCTAATCACATCACCTTAGGGATGTAGACGCATTTGCTCCACAGCAGTGTGGACACAGGGAAGGTTGCTTTCCCTGGTTATTTCTTCCCAGGAGCTGGGGCTCCCAAAAGGCTGTTGAGAAAGGGCGTCTGAAGCCGTGATGAGGAGGCCGGGGCGAGTGGAAGGCATTCACAAGGCCAGCAGGCCACAGCGGCTCTTTGTTTCTCTGGCCTTCTGTTCTCAGACCTTTGCTCAGAAAGTGAGTTATAGAAATGGAGCAGCTTGGCTTTTCTTGTGGCCGCTGGTTGGTGGACATGGGGAGTAGAAAATGTTCGAAAGCAGCTGTAGCTTCTTTTGTTTGGCTCCCAGGAGGTTACTGGTGAGGGGCCATTGGAACTGCTCCTCCCGGCCCTCGTACAAAAACATGCAGTTTTTTAAACTTACAGTTTTTTGAAGTCTTCACGTTCCAAGAAGCTATTTGAGAGGTAGCATACATTGGGCCACAAGACACTGTGTAGGAGAAGGACCTGTAGCTGTAAGAGTACACACATGATGCCATTAGATGCTTGCTGTCTTTGGGGTTGTGTTATTTTCTTGTAAATTTATATTGGAAAAATGCTAAGAAATTGGCAGCAAGCTGTGTGATCTTCCAGGGCTTCCCCACTCACCGTCCTTTCCTCGTCCTAAAAGCTGCAAGCAGTGGGTGTAGAAGAAGCAAGATGTTTACTTGGGTCTTAAAGATTTTGTTTGAATATCGTAATTCCCTTTGGGCAGATATTTTTGTTTTTCACATTTGTTTCTAGTGGCTCCAAAGACTCTGTGAACTGCCTGCCTCAGCATGCATATTTCCCCTTAGAAAAACCTCTCATGAGGGATAAAAGATTTCATTGCTTTCTGTGAGCTGTAAGTAAATCCAGGCCCAAACTGAAATACAGACATCATTATGCAATTCATTAATCCATTCATGTTTTTGTTAATTCAGCAGATATGAGGTACTTATAATAGGTTGAGTTTGAGCTCTGTGTTAGGCTCCAAAAGACTTTATCCACTGTCCTAAGAGAACCTGCTGACAACATTCAGATTCCGCTGGGTTATCCTGGAGAGCCAAACTGCACAATCAGTAAATACTGAAATTGCTATAGCTGTGGATTCAGGCACTGTGAACTTTCATGGAATCAATGAAGCTACTTGGAATTAGTGTTCTGTAAAATTTCTGGTGTGGCAGAACTGTCCTCCATCTTTCTTAGCCTTATATGGCTTCTGAGTACCTGAGCTGTAGATAGTGGGATATAAGAACTGCATTTTAAAATCTTGTTTAATTTCAGTGAATTTAAATTGCTTCAAGGTATTAAGGGCTACTGCATTGCCCAGCATATTTTAACCCAGAGTGCTTTAATGGGTGGCACTGTCTGTCTTGGGCTGTCGTTTTCCTCTTGAGCATCTGGCTGCCTGTGGTGTGTTTACCAACTGGGCTTTGACAACTTCTGAGCACTGTACATATTTACCCCATCACGCCTGATAAGTGTGAAGGTGGTGAGAGTGTACGGGAGGCATGAGATGTAAAGGGAAACAAAAGCAGACAGTCGTTGAGAATGAGAGGAGACATGCTGTATCCCGTAGGAGGAACTATTGTAAAACTGCATAACAGATTTTGTTCCGGTAGCTTGTAATTGGCACTGTTCACCAAGATGGAAGACAAGCTTTGATAGAATGAGAAAACTTCTGAGTTTAGTCCGTCTGAGAGTAGACTGTTAGATTAATTGATAAGGTGGCTGGGATTGTTTTTACTTTGCTTTTTTGTTTTGTCTTGTGTTTTGAGAACTTAAGTAAATGGTGAAAACACTACATTTGACCTTTTCTCTTTGTCTTTGAGCATTAGCTGCATGCTCCAAGTCCCCTTCAAATCTGCATAGGATCCTGGTGAGGGTGACCATGATGGTGACCGTGTTGGTGACTGTCCTGCTGGGTAGAGATGGCTTGCACATCACGGACCTCTCCAGGGTCACCTACAGAGCTGTCTGGCAAATTCTCAGTGTAGAAGAAGCTCACAGGAAAGATGCCCAGCTGGTGTACATATTGGGGAAGAGCGTGCTAGGTTCTTAAACTTTAAGAAAATAAATTTCTGTATCATGGTTAAGGATAGAAAGCACCCATGAGGCAGCGAGTCTGGGAAGAAAGTCTTTCTCTATCTCCAAGTACATTTTAGTGACAGCTCTCGGATTCTTCTGGGTTTCTCCGAGGTCAGTGAAGCATACAAGAGTACGTGGCGTGTGTGACGTGGTGAGCAGGGAGTCTCATGGTTAGGCCTCTGTTGAAGTACAGGACAGTTTTCAGTTTTGTCATCTGGGGCAAAAACGTGGTTAGCCATGGAAAAATGTGGGGCTGTGGAGAGGCGAAGGAATGACACCTCTTCAGAGTTGGCGATGTTGTGGGAAGCTGTGTGTGCACGGCTGCCTTTGGGTCCCAGCAGTATCTACGGTTTATCCACAGGCTCGCCTTCTGTGGTTTAAGAAAACTGTGGTCCAAGGAGAACAGATGGAAAATTTGGTAAATAATTTGTAAGTGGCAGTTGTGTGGCGCTGAGTGGTGTGATGCACTTACCTACTGTCTGACCCTCACCCCGGCTCCCGCCACTGTTCCTTCATGGGATAGGAGTAATTCTTTCTCAGGGCAACCCCACTGTGTGACTCAGCCTTCTGCACTGTCACATGCATCATTACAGCGTCACAGTGCCGTGTTCATGTACCTTCCCTCATAGCCTAACGCCGTGTGACTGTGCTTGTGTCAGTCACTTTATTTCATCTCATCAAATGAACACTGAGCTGTTTTCTGACTGAATTTTCACTGGTGTCCTGGACATACCATGGAGATGGGATTGTACAGCAAATGGCCTGTCACAATTGGATTTTTCACCCGGCACCGTGTTCTCAGTCATGCACATTATAGTACGTGTTTATGCTTCATTCCTTCTTTGTGCTGAGCACTATGTCCTCGAATAGACAGTCTCATTTGTCTCATGCATTCATCAGTTGATGGGTGGTTTCTGCTTTTTGACTATGAGAACTAACACCGCCAGGAATATGAGCATACAGGATTTTGTGCAGACATTTGCCTTCATGTTTCTCCTGTGTATGTATCGTAAAGAATAATTGCTTGGTCATATTGTAACTCAATCTTTAGTACCTGGACTAACTGAGAGACTTTCTCACAAGAGCTGTGCCATTTTACATTGTCAACAAAATATATGAGGGTTCCCATTTTTCCACATTCTCATCTGGGTGTTGTTTTGTTTTAAAGTGGGATATTGCTAATTTTGCCCACACTGGTCTTGTAATGCTCCTGCCTCAGCCTCTCGTGTAGCTAGAACACTTTTTATTTTTGTTCTTTTAGATTTTAGCTATCTTAGTGGGTGGGAGTCGGCATCTCATTGTAGATTCCCTAATGACTACAGTTGTTGGGTATGTTTTCTTGCAGTCCTTGGCCATCTCTATTTCTTTTTTTTTTTTTTTTTTGGCGATACTGGGGATCGAACTGAGGACCCTGCGCTTGCTAGGCAGGCGCTTATTCCACTGAGCTATATCCCCAGCCCCGCCATCTCTATTTCTGATTTGGAGAAATAATTATTCAAATCCTTTGCCTGTTTTTAAATTGAGTTATTTATCCGTTTATTACAAAAGTCTAAGTTCTTTATATATTCAGAATGGAAGTCTCTTATATATGTTTCACAAACATCTGTTGTGTGAGTTGCCATTTCGCTTTATCTTTTCCTTTAAATAAGGAAGTTTTTTTTTATATTTGTTGAAGTGAGTCAATACAGCTAAGATGATTTGTGCAATAAAAAATATTCTTTTGGTTTCCAATTGAAAAAAGGGATGGATTTAACCTTTACCTACCGTATTCAGCTGGCCCATGTAGCTCTGACCATTTCAGACCTTTATGCTTATTAGGAGGAGATTTTGTTTATTGGGAGGAGCCTTTGTGTACAGCAAGTAGCGCTGTCCCGGGTAAGTCAGAGGTGTACTCGGAAGGAAAAGCACACCTCACCTAACAGGCCCCTTTGCTTTTTTTTAGGTCTTATAATTTCGTCACTTAAATGGTGTCTCCCAAACTTGTC
The DNA here is from genome assembly GCA_004027595.1 of Dinomys branickii. Lineage (NCBI taxonomy): Eukaryota > Metazoa > Chordata > Mammalia > Rodentia > Dinomyidae > Dinomys > Dinomys branickii. Next base: position 92,930 of record PVLD010000195.1, read on the forward strand.
AACCACAGGAGTCATCTGACTTTAGCTTTCTGGGTACCTGCAGATTTTGATTCAGTGCTTGTGAGGGGGGCCCCTGCCATCAGCGCCCTGTATGATTCTGAAGATCAGAATGTTCAGGAAACTGATTTAGTCTGGCGTTGCCACCAGCTGTGACAATAATAAACTTTAGTGGTTGCCCTTAGAACTAATTCTTGCTCTGGTGGGTGTGGCTCCCAGGTAGCAAACTTCCCTCCCTCCGGAGGTGAGGAGGAGTTGATCCCACTGCCTGCTTTGGTTCCTGCAGCACTGTTCTTCCTTCAAGGGAGACTTCCCTCCCTGCAGTAGAAATGGTTCATAAAAATGTAAAACAGGTTCACACAGTCAAGTTGTAACCTCGCTGGTCGCCGCCACTGTCTTGAGAGCAATCCTCCTTTCTTCGCGCCTGCTCTTTAAGATGTTCCTGTTGTCTTACCATTGCTCAGTCCCACGGGTTGGAGGCCTCCCGTAGGGGCATAGAAGTCCGTGAAACCCAGTGGGAGAGTGAGAGTGGGAAGGAAGAAAGGCCGCACTTTACCTAATCTCTATGCTTCACTTGTTTTGGACACTTATGGCCTCCTGAAAAATTTAATAAGTGTGAAGCTGGGGAGACTCATTTGCTTGCCCTTCTCTTTAAGACTCTCTGGTCTCTTGAAGAACGGTGTGGCCTTGAATGAAGGAGACAGTCTGATTTGCATCCTGGCTCTGTCACTTAGCTGTGTCACCTTGGGCAAGTTATTTTAACATCTCTGTGCTTCACTGCCTTATGACGTCATGGAATACCTCACTTAGGTTTAATGGTTGGGAAGGGCTTTGAACAGTGCCTGAAGTGGGTAGTAGGTGGGCAGTAAGTGTGACCTGGATGGCAGGTTATACCTGCCTGGGTGGGAGGCTGAGTTATTATTGTCTTCTTAAAGCCACTCATCTATAAAATGGTACAACTGGCTTTTCACGTACCTTATAGCGTGATCCCTATAGGAGTGCCATAGGGAAGCCCAGTGGAAAAGTCCAGTGCTTCGTGTGCTGCTTTGGCACATAGTAGTCGTTCAATAAGTATTTGTTCCATGACCGAGTTAAACACCACAGACTATTAAATAAATAGCTATGTATAGGAGCCCTCCCGAGGATATCTGGGCGGAAGAGATGCTCTGATGTTTTGCTTTCTCTAGAGGTGGAGTAGAGTTTCCAGAGTCAGCTGGATTTCTGGCCTTGTCATTTTTTTTGTTTTTACTTCACCGTGGGCCCTTGTTTCATCTCTTTTTTGAGACAGTGGAGCGCAGCTGCGTAGTCACCATTCAGGAGATGCAAGCTGCAGATGTGCATCTCTCAGAAGTCTTGCAGATGATAACCCGGGGCTCCAAAGGTAAGAGTGATATGTGACCGGGTGTCCTCACCCGGCTTCCTCTGTTGGCAGAGGCTTCCGATGGAAGCAGATAAGAGCACGGGCTCTCTTGCCTGGTGTGCTGTAACGGTGTCAGAGATCTGCTGCTGTCACTCTTGAGATGTCTTCGTTTCTTTTTCGTTCTTGATGCGTGTCTTCCCGCCTTCCCCGTGAAGCTTTTGTGTCCACTGATGGCCTTTTGTATTGCTGGGTCCTATTTTGGAGAAAAAGAATTCAAATAAAACGCAGCATGCAATTATAAATATTGTAAAACTGGAACTTAGGTAAAGATACGTAGTTTCTAGATTTCAAAGAACTTGATAGGTTTAGGGAAATGAAAGCCAACATTATAGAAGCATTAGTAAAATACATGTACCTGTGCTTGCTTAGTGAGAAAATAGTTTAAATTATAAAATGATGTAACAGTCATGGGGAAGTTAGAAGGAGAATGCTAATTTTATTTTCTGGAACTGGGTGGTGTATATGGGAATATTTGCATCTATATTGTACAGATATTTTGTGTTTTGTTTTGCCACTAGTAAAAACAACCTTAAAATGAAATGTTTGTCAATGAAATTTTTTTATGGTCATTTAATACAGTGTATTATTTCTAAAGTATTCTGTTTAGCATTTATGGTGCCGCAAGTCTCACACCTACACTTACTTATTTTGTATAATATTTAACTTACGTGACTTTAGTAACAAGTGTGGGGCAAACACAGCCAGGTCTTAAGAGCACCACCTTGGTGATGGGGCAGAATTTCACGAGCTTGGCCGTCTTGATGACTAGCATGAGCACCAGTATTAATGGGCAAGAGCCAGGATACCTGAAAAAGGGACTGTTCTATTGCTCTTCTTGGATGCAGTTAATCAGAGGATGGGTGAAAGCTTCTACTATGGATGCACCTTCAGAAACGAAAGCGAACTTGACATATATGAAAAGCAATATTGTTATACTATTACTGATATTATTTAATTAATTGACATTTGCTTTTTCCATTATATCTGAATATGTGTAAGCATATGGAGGGACCTATTTACAACTCATTTCTTTTAAAAGGCTACAAGGTTTTTCCCTTAAGGTATGGAAATTAGGACATTCTTACTATTTTGTTTTGAAATCACTTTTAGCTTTTATCTGCCTCACACTGCAGATGTTGTATGCAAAACTTCTTCACTCCTGAGTACTTTATTTCAACAGCTAAATGGGTACTGAAATTATTTTACATTTCCTTTTACCTGGAAGATGATTTTAAGTTCTTTTAAAATATGGCTCATAAAAATACGAGCCACCATGTCCATATAGAGTCGAGTGCACTATGGAAGTGCAAGACAACATCAAAAGCGGCTTTTTCTGGCTTGTACTAAGTCCAGAAGTTCACTGGAGGTGAGCTACACCCACATTTCATACAGCATAAACGTAACGTGCTTGCGCCTTGTGGCATATTTTCTCTTTCCTCTGAAGAAATCCAGGTCCACTGTGTTGCCCTGACCCTGTTCACTTACTTGCAGGAAGGGTGTGCATATTGGTCCCTTTCATTTAAATGTCCTGTTGGACTGTGGGAAAGCCTAACATCCTTTAAGTCTTTTAGAGTGTCTCTGAGTTTCCAGTGCTATTTTTTTTGCAATGGGCCAGATTTGGTATGAGATTAATTTAATTACCAAATTGGAGCAGCTATGCTTTCGCATTATATCTGAGTATGTGTAAGGATACTGAGTGACCTATTGACAACGTGTTTCTTTTAAAAGGCTACAAGGCTTATTATACTAGGTCTTAGTAGCCCTGCATCACTGTCATCTTTCCTTTGGTCCTGATTTATACAATAATATGGTTTGAGTTTCCTGTATTTTAGGTGCTAGGGATACAGTGGTCAACAAAACAGAAAAAAATTCTTGCTCTTTTCAGGTGAGATGGATTTTGTATGTGTGTGTGTGTGTGTGTGTGTGTGTGTGTGTGCACATTGATACTGAAGCCTTTCAGGGGAAAAATAGAGGAAGGAGATTTGGATGGGTGGAGTTGCAGTTGTAAATAGGGTAGTTAAAGATGCCTTCAGTGCTGCAGGACCTAAAGACAAGGGGCAGGGTGCCAAGCCCTGAGACTGTCATGCTTCCTGCTTTCCAGCAGCTGGAAAACCAATGTGACCGGAGTAGGCAGCGCGAGGGGCAGACTCCGTAGTGTGCTAGCGTGAGCAGAGAATTTTCAAATAAAGATGTCCACTGAAGTAGGATTAAAGGAAGAAAGATAGGTAGAAAGTAGCCCAGGAAACGCCACATTGTGTCTCCCTCATTACCTTAAAACTGTGGCTGTGACCCCTGCTCAGCTATGCGGGTAGGCATGCTGGAAGCTTCTGCATCCTAAGGGGTCTGAGCCCTACTTTATCTCGTCTATCTCATCTCCTTTGAAGACTGAGAACACGAAGATAAGAGTAACCAAAGAAATTCTCAGGGACACTCAATTGCCAGTTTTCACAACACACAGTTCCAGAACCCCTGGGGGAACAGCTAAAAATCTCCAGTCCTGTCCTAAGCCTGTGACCACCTGGGTGCCAGGCAAAGCTGAGCCTCACAGGCCACTCCCTGAGGGGTAGTTTTCCCGCCGTCCCTCATGCAGGAGCAGGGGTCCCAGGACAGCGCCGATGCAGCACCTCCTTTGGGAGCAAGGACAGTCATCTCCTGGGCACCGAATTGCCCTCAAGCCAGTAGGATTCCTCGAGTTATAGAAAGCAGAAAGATGATGGAGTGATTGTTGGGGCTACGGACCACCTCTGCTAATCCTTAAAAAGTGGCCTTGTGCTTTTATCAGTGAGCCAGTCCGAATCTGTGCGTCACAGTGACCCCTCCAGGTACTCTGACTGGAGTCTTTTCCTGTTCTTCCTTGCTGTCTAACTCTGCCTATTAAACCTACCTGTGCCTTTCACAGATGTGTCTTCAAATTACTTTTCTGTAATGGAAGTTAGCAAACGTACGATCTGTTTTTTGGGGGAGTGAGCTGATGTCTCCATCTCCTCTTTGGGGGACCTCTCTGGACCCCGTCCGGTAATAACATGACCTAACCTATGCTTTTAGAGGGCGCACTGCTGCTGCGTCTCCTGAGAACAGACCAGAGTGAGACGGGCAGACACAGGCAAACCAGTTAGGAAGCTGTCGTAGTGCAGTGGTGGTGGCTTGGATCGGAGAGGTATGCTGTGAAGGTAACGTGGGAAAGATGGTCTCACTGTGGGATATGAGTGAAAGAAGTCGGGGCAACTTTTATGATACTGTCCTTTGTAGTTTGAGGATGAAAGTGCATTAATGGAGACAGTAAGGATCTGATTTGGGGGTGTGACTAACTCAGTGCTGGGACAAGATATCCTACAGCCACAAATTAGAGGAGGAGAGGTGTAGGTTGGCTCGCTTGTTTTTTTTTGTGGTACCGGGAATCGAACTCAGGACCTTGCACTTGCCAGGCAAGCGCTTATTCAACTGAGCTATATCCCCAGGCCCTTGGCTCACTTGTTTTGTTCGTAGTTGCCTGGCTCCGAGGCAGAAAGGCGTGATGGAAAGGTCTGCCGGAGGGAAGATGCTCCCATCACAGCAGCCTGGAAGCAGAGAGAGACGGGGAGGGAGGTATCCCCTTCTGGGCCATGCTCCCAGTGAGCTGACCAGACCCCGCCTCCCAGCAGGAAGTCACTATCTGTGAGGACATGAGGCTTGAGGGGAGGACATCAAGAAATAAACCATTACATGGGGTGAAGATCTGGAACTGAGTTTGGGAGAGATCTCTAGGCAGTGGGATATGGTTGTTTGCATTTCAAGAGAGGTCTGGTATAGAGAGAAACATTGGGAATTGTCAGAATATATCGACTGCATGAAGTCCACAATGGGGTAATTATCAGTGGTAAAGAAAAGAGGTTTGGGATCAAGGCTACTTGCATACTCATGTTGGAGAGGTAAGAATTCATGAAGGAGAATGAACACAAGCAGCTAATGAGGATAATCAAGAGAGCATGGTATCTTGGAAGTCAAGTGAAAATACCACTTCAAGGAGGATCAGTCAGATGCTCCTGAGAGGTCAGTCAGAATGTCCAGTGAGAATGGACCCAGGGATTCAGCAGGGGAGCAGCCACGGGTGAGCTTGATAACAGCACTCCTGGTGGTGTGGTGAGGACTCAGTACCCATCAGTGAGGATTCTAGAGAAAGCGGCAGGAGGGAAATGGAAAAATCAGAGGGAGGCCACTATTTCAGGGAGTTTTACTGTAAGGAGGTGAGAGATGTAGTCAAAGGACAGAATGGGGTCCAGAGACTTTAAAATGGGGAAAATAGTATTGTGTTTGAAAATTGATCTGAAAGGCAGCAAAGAGGAAAAAATGAGCCTTCGCGCAGTACGACAGTTCCCATTCAAGAGAACTTTGGTTTAGTAAAGAGCTAAAATCATCCCTCTTGCTTTTGTGAACACTATTTTTTTTAATGCAGTCAGTTCTTTCATGATACCACATTCTTACCTCTGAATCACCATACAAACTCAGAATGTTTTCTTGTGTGTGTGCCTTTAAATAATGATTTTTTTGGATATGCATAGTTTCTGCTTACCTTATTCACTGCAGAGCAGTCCCCAGTTCCAGTACACATGGGCCTGAAATACACCTTGTCCGTATTCTCTCAGGAGCTTAAAGGCCTTTTTTCTTTTTTCAAGATTGGATCTTGAAGAGTACTGTAGGCTGACTTGAACTTGGGATCTTCCTGGCTCAGCTTCCTGAGTGCTGGGATCTTATGCCTATGCCACTGCATCCTGGCAGTAACTGATGACTCCTTCAGCTCTAATCTGAGACACTGATTCCTCATCATCCTTTAAAGCAGTGGTGGCGATCCTATGGCACACGTGCTGCAACAGGCTGTTCGTTATCATTGAAAGCTCTAACAGGCTCTCCATCAGTGCTTTAAAACATGTACGGATCTTGTTTGCCAAGAATTTATTCAGTCAACAAAATATTCATTATGTGCACTATATATATAATGACCTGTGTTTACCATTAGCAACCACAGGGCAACAGGTGCATAATAAGACTTTAAAGACACAGATCTGCATCATGTGTAGATGCAGCTGCTTCTTAGATACTGACAGAGGAATCACCTGGGGACATTGTTGCAGTGAACACTCTGATCCTTTAGACCTGGGGTGGGACTTGAAGTCTGCATTCCTAACAAAAATCTCAGATGATGCCAGGGATGCGACAGCACCTCGTTTTCAGTAGAAAGTGATCTTAGGTACTAGTTCCAAGCTCCCTCACCCTGTAGATTTGCTTCTGCAGTTGCGCTTTCTCTGTTATTATTTCCTTATTGAGTCTTCTTTTGGCAGGAAGTTCTTAACTCAGAACAGTACAAGCTTTCAGTATCATCTCCTGCCTTTCCTCCTTGACATTGTCTTAGTTACTTTCTTGTCACTGAGACACAATACCCAACACCCACAACTCTAAGGAGGAAAGGTTTATTTTAGCTCAGTTTGTAGAGGTTTCAGTCCATAGTTGGCTGGCTCCAAGGCAGGGCAGCATGGCAGAGGGGCATGGCAGAGGAGGAACAGCGCAAGGCATGGCAGGCAGAATGCAGAGAGACAGAGAGAGATCAAGGGAGGAGGAGGGAGATAGACCTTTCCAGGCCATCCCTCCAGAGACCCATGTCCTTCAACAAGGCTTCACGTCCCAACATCACATTTAGCTACAAACTCACCAGTGAGTGGCCTGTTATCATTATGTAAATCTAAAATGTATCAATACAATTAGATAAAAAAAATCTCTATATTCTCTTGCTGTTGGAAGATGATCACCCACAGTCCCACAGCAGGAAGACAGAGAGAGGGAGGGAAGGAGGGACAGAGGGAGGCAAGTGGGGAGGGAAGGAAGGAGGAAAGAGATAGAGAGAGAGAGAGAGGCAGAGAGACAGAAGAATCATTGACTCTGTTGTGACTGTGAGACATTTGGTATCAAGTACTACTCATAAGACATTGCTCGTTTCTTAGGTTAAAATTTATTAAAAATGTTTGCTCATCTTGCATAACACTCACAAAACAAGTTACAATCTAAAGTTTTAATGTATTTGTAAATTTTGGCATTTATTTCTTTTGTAGTTTGTTCCAAAGAAATGAGTTATATGTGTAAAAAAAAAAAAAAAAAACCAAGAAACTCTTCAGTGGATTACTCTACTGAGTATCATACCCCGGTGATCCAGTGCACCTCCCCAAGCCCTACCCGTGAGTGCATGAGGCTTCCGGGGACATCTATATATAAACCACAGTGGCCTGTTTATTGGTTTCTTCAAGAAGGCTACTGGTATCTGGGTGTTTTGTTCAGTAGTCACGTAAGTGAAGAGAGTTCAGGCAAGTTTCATTTTCATCTATACAGAGAAAGCCAGATTTCTGGGTGTCAGTTCAATCCCAAGGCCATTTTCCTACTAGACTGCTGAGCATCCTCAGAGCTGTAGGACTACTGGGACATGTGTGAGTTCCCTGTTGTTAGTGTTTTCATGCCCTGGACACCCATAGCTACAGCTAAGTCTCCCCAGTAGACAGCTCCATGGTTGGAGATCAGTCCTGTGGCTTTGTTGTATGAGTAAATTTGGTCAACTTAGGGAAGGTAGAATAAATCCTTTAAATTTACCCCATGTTAATAAAACCTTCTCAGAAGGCCCTACAATGGAAAGGCTACATACCAAAGAAATTTGGGTGAGGGAGTCAGGGAAGCGTTTCAGACTAGTTATATATAACGTGAAAATTCAGGTAAGTTCTGCATTTATTTTCTGCTATCATTTAGAGCCTACATTTTTCCTGAATTTAATATTTAGGAGGCATACGTTAAAGTCCATTTATATTTGTCTTGTTCAGTAGAGCTGGGATGAGAATGACATGTATAATTTAAAATTTTCTAGTGTGGCTACACTGAAAAAGTAAAAGAAACAGTGACTTTTTATCATTGTGGTACTGGGGATTGACATAGAGGTATCACACTGGGCCAACTCTTGTCTCTTGTTAGACTTTTGACTTTGAGACAGCAACTTATGAACTTGCGCATGCCAAGCGTGACTTTGCTCTGCTTCTGCCTCAGCCTCTCATGTAGCTAGGATTACAGGTGTGCGCCACTATGCTTAGCACACAGTGTATTTTATTTAACTTAATATATCCAAAATATTGGCATTTCAGGAAGTCATTTGTATAAAATTACTGAGATAATTTATATTCTTTTTATATTCTATATAATTTATATTCTTACTGTGTCTTAGAAAGGTGGCTGTACTCACAGCACATCTGCTGTATTTCAGGTGCTAAATGACCTCATGGGCCTGCCGTATTGGACAACACAGAGATACACAGAGCAGTTGCAGATATAAGTGCCGTTTTATTTTTTCATTTTGTCATTGTCTGTACATGTCAACACATGATTTGCTAAAGTCATGACATACAGGGTTAGTTAAATATTAAAACCAAAGCCTACCCTAAAAAAATGAATGGATGTAAGAGAAATAGATGATTATGAATATGTAGTGTCCTAAGCTGTTGGTTGCTTTCAGCAGTGGCCAATAAAAGTGAGGGCTATTATCTATATAAATTAAGAGATAATACTTTTGCAAAATATTTAGGATAATTTGTTTCTCGAGACAGCTTCTAACAGTAGGAGTTATAACAGTAACATCATGAAGAGTTTTTGAAAGGTGAGGGGACTACACCAAACACACTTTATAACCACTGTCATTTGATTCCCCAAAGCTTCTGTAAAGCTATTGTCATGATTCACATTGTGTGTGTGGTGTGTGTGTGTGTGTGTGTGTGTGTGTGTGTGTGTGTGTACTGGGGACATTGAGCCATGCAGCCTCTATTTATAATTTTAAATTTTCAGACAGGCTCTCCCTAAGTCCCTAAATTGGCCAGGCTGGGCTGGAACATTTAATCCTCCTACCTCAGCCTCCCCAAGTGCTGTGATTATAGGCACACATGACTCATATTTTATAGATGGGAAGCCTGAGACCAGAAAGCTTAAATAATTGGTACTAGGTCACATATGTAAGTGGCCAATCTAGGATGTGAACTGTAGGCAGTTTTATTGAGCTCCTTCCCTTAGACTCTGCAAGACTGCGTCCTCAAGTGGGGCGCAGGAACATGACTTGACCTTGAAATTTCATGATTGAGTTTAAATGTTCTTTAGGTGTAGAAAAAAAGAAGTGGGATTGTTTAATTGATTTAATCAATTTATTCTGGAATAAATTGATTAAATCAGCACAGATTTTTTATTTGTCTTTTTTTAATATGTAGTTCACTTATTAAAGATCATGAGATGGTGATCAGGCAGATGGGCAAAGGGAAAAGAGAGAAAAGGGTGCAGGGGCACAGGGAAAGGGGCAAAAGCAGAGAAGGAAAAGTGCCAACTCTAACTTGCATCCTGTTGGCCATTAGTTTTTAAGTCTTAGTCTCAATGGTTTAACCTTGATTTCTGGCTGATCTTCCATTTACATTGAGCCTCCGTAATTTATTTCTCTACCCTACCCTGTCTTGGAGGAAAGTAGCTGTGTATAAAGTAAACTTCCATTGCTCTAGAGATGTGGAGCTTACAGCATAATTGTGAGGGTAAGGCTCTAGTACCAATGGAATAGTATTATAATGTATTATATATTAAGTGATCACTTTAGCAACAGAAATTTTGCTTCAATGTGTGAAAAACATTTATTGCCTACTTACTATATGCCAAGCCTTTTGCTAAAACTCTATTCATTTTTAAAAATTTGATAATCAGAATAAGACTATAAGGTTAGTTTCATCTTCACCGTAGTTGGAGACATTTAGATTATGAGAATTACTTTATTAGATTCTGGGTGTCCCATATTAAGGGTGGAAAGGTAGATGAATGGTCAGAAAACCGGGTAAGATGCGGAGAGCTCGTAGAAGCTGTAATCTTTAACCCGAGGAAGACCAGACCTAGAAGAAAAGTGGATGTGATCATTTGTTGTCTGTAAGTATTTGGAACAAGGAATATGGTGTGAAGAGAAAACAGAGGAAAAAGGAATGTACTCTGTTTCTCTAAAGAAAGAAAAGAGAAATTTATAGAACAGTAGATTAAATTAAAGATAAGGAACTTTTAGCAGAGTTAATTTAGGAAACTAAATCAACTTTCCACCTGGATGCATTTAAACAGAGACTAGATCACATCATGGATAATCCTAGATTAAATATTTGCATTTGGAATATTTGAATTAGACAAGGACAAAGGAATTGATTATCTGGTAAACTCTTCCAATGAAAGAATCTTTAAATTCTTCCTAGTCATTTAGATTTGTGATTTTGTAGAAAATTGTGTGTGCACAATTTTTGTAATGTGAAGAATGACTCAGTAGTTTTGTAAACTAAGTTGGAGAATATGATTTAATAATAGAATGCCAAAGCTCAGAAAGACTTGAGAAATGTTGGAGTCCAACCTCATTTTGGAGATGAGGAAACTGAGGAAAGTAAAGGAAACGAATGAAAGGTACAGTCAGACAGGTCTTAAGTCAGGTATTGACTTCGTGTCCACTGTTTTTTTAAGAAAGTGGGTTTCTAATGTATCATCCAGGCAGACTAAACCATATAGAGCTTTTTTTCCCCAGTACTGGGGAGCAAATCAAGGGGTGCTGTACTACTAAACTAATCTCAGAGCTTCGTACTGTGAGATAGTCTCACAAAGTTCCTAGGCTGGATTCCTGCTTCAGCATCTTGAGTAGCTGAAATTACAGGCATGAACCAGTGCACCCACCTCAGACAGCACGTTTTAAAAGGTCTTGTACATCTTTTTCAGAGTTAATAGAACACAGTAGTGGGAAGTTCATTTTGTTCTACTCAGGGCACACTTGTATCCTTTCAGACAATCCTATTGGATTGCAGAGCTCAATGGTTTTTCTAAAGAAAAGTTTTTTGTTTCATTAGCATATAGTTCTCAGTCAAAGATCAACAGATCTGCTTTTTATTTTTTTATTTGAACCATTCCTCAGCAGTCTGTATTGGCCGTGATTTAGTGGGCCATTCCTCTTCTGATCACTCAGCACATAACTGGCATTATTGATGTTCGATGTTTGATCTTCATTAGTTATTTAGTCAGTTCACAATAAGGCATGAAACTTTTCTATGAATATAAGCCTCTTAAAAATAGTGTACTGTGTGCTAGTTTGAAAAGCATTTAGGTTTCCTGATGCAGTTTGATGAGTGGGTTTGAATTACACCTTTGGGCAAATCTGTTCATTTCCCAGAGCCTCAGATTCTTCACTGGTAAAATAGTGGTTAGACCTGTTTCATAGGGCTTCTTAAAGATTAAACAGTTGAAAGAAGACATTACTTGGGAATTGCTGAGCTCGGCATCTTGAGCATCATAAATTTTCAGTGAAAGCATAGTTATTTTTACAGCAATTTTCTCAAGGAATTTTAAGAATGGGTGAAAGTTATTTGAGTATAGATTAAGAATGTAATTCAGAACCTTAACTTATTTTTAGAATTCAGACAAAATGTCTTAAATGCTTTGTTTGACATTGACATAATGGTTAAAATAATACCTCTAACTTAACATGGCACTTTTTTTTTAATTTTTATTTTTTGATGGTGTTGAGGGTTGAACTTAGGGCCTTTTCACTGAGCTACATCCCTACGCTTTTTAAATTTTTTATCTTGAGACACGGTCTTGTTAAATTGTGCAGTTTGAGTTTGAACTTGTGATTCTCCTGCTTCAGCCTCTCAGAGTGCTGGATTTACAGCCATTTACTGCCACAGTAAACTGATACTGTTTTGCACAGTGTGTGAATTTAACCCTTCTAAGTGTCATCTGCTGTCTTTATGGGATGATAACTTGGTGCTTCGTGGAGCTGGCCTACTCATTCCATAGGCACCAGGTTTGGACCAATTCTGGAGGTTAAAGCAGGCTGAGAATGTTCTGCTATAGGTAACAGTTGATCTCTGTAGCCGGAGGACACTCAGAGAATCAGTGCACGTGTGTGTGTGTGTGTGTGTGTGTGTGTGTGTGTGTGTGTGTGCGCGCGCGCGCTGTTACTCAGGATCTTTGTCCTCCCTGAGAGTAAAAACAACTTTTCACGAGCCTATAGATGAGTTTACTTCCATAACGTTTTTTGTTTGCATAATTTTGCCCTTTGACCCTAATCTGACTTTTGGTATCATGTCTGTAGCAGTGGCCAGTCAAAAACATTATCAATCTGACTTCTTTGCCTCCCAGAGATAGTAGGAAGAGACGCCCAGAAAGCTGAACTGGACCCAGGTAACACTTGCATTGGTGGTGGCCTATTTTTCGTGGGGTCTGGTTGTCAGTTTTTTCCACCCCACTTCTGCATCTCATTTTCCTGGTGCTTACAGATGTCATCTAGCTGAGCTGATATGTTTGTCAGGGTTAATGGAAGAGAGTTAGAGGACCATGCAGACATTTTAACTGTCTCTCAGGCAATATTTTGGTTTACCTCCCCCACCAATTGTTTGAAAGCGCTTTGGAAAATTGAGATCACTGTTACTGTGCTAATGAAACACTTCAGCATTTTTTGTAGTTTATGCATGAACGACTGTAATCATCATGGGAATTATGGATCGTGGAAAAGCTGGGCCTTTTGGTAAAGGTATTCATGGGTGTATGCAGTCTTTTATTGGGCTTCATTTTAAAATAAAAAATTTAAATTTTTGCCTGATTACAAAGTAGTCCTGCTAATTATAGACACTTTGAGATATATAAAAATATTACAGAAAACAGGAAAGCTATAATCCTCCACTTACGTATAATCTCTTAATCTTTCTGAGGCATTTCTATTTTTTCCTCTTATTCTGAGCATTTATGTGTGTGTGTGTTCACATGGGTACACAGTTTTATATGGTGTTTTATTTTGTGTAACATTATACTCTATTATGAACATCTCTGTGCCATTAAAATATTTGCAATATTTTTAATAGCCACATTATTTAATATTAGGGGTTTTCTAGAATTCATTTAACCAATTTCCTAGTTGGGGGCATGTAGGAGGCTTCTAGGTTTTCATTGTTGTGCAAAATACTGTGATCATTTTATAGATGTGTACACACATTCTCTCTCATTTTTTCTGTCCTCCAATTTCTGGGTGGGTCTCTGATTCTTTTAATAGGATATTTTTCTAAAAGGAGGGTTAGTCAAAGGTGTGAATTTTTGGCCCCCCAATTGTTTTGTGGACAAGAGGCACTGTTTCCTACTCCCACACCATCAGACGGAGAGAAGCTGCTGTCGTTTTTACATGGTGCTGGTTAGGGCTGGCTGTGTGGTAGCCAGTATAGGTTACGCCCTTGTAAGGAGGTTGTGGAATCACAGAGCTGAAATGCAGTGCTTCTTAGAAAATGTCTTTTCCTACTTTTGCTAGTTAATTGACTCACTCGCCATCTCATAGCTGGTAATTGGCTGAACCAGGAGGTTTAGATACTAGACTTCTTGTCCTATGTCTTTTCTTCATCCTGATCCTAATGCATGGGAGGCAGGGGTCTTCCATGACTGGATTAGAGGGGAGCAGGGCCTGTGGCAGAACCTATTTTATTTTTTTTGTTGCAACAAGTCTTCTTGTTGGTGTTCTGTGTGCTTATCCATTGTCTGGCCTGGTGTGAGCTGTGTGTCTGTCCTTGTGGGCAAGGGTGTGGCTACCTCTGCTAAGGTTTGCCTCTCATGCCCACATGCATGACCTTGAATGGGACAATGCTGGGAAGTGGCCAGTTTAAGCCAAACCATGTGGAACGAGAAAAAAGAAGAGGTGATCTCAAGAAGAAGAGTGCTGGGCAGACAGAAACAACAGATGTCTGTGGCAGATGAAAGAGGCCTGGCCAGATGGAGCATATGCCTTGCAGGGGAATAGCAAGCACGCGGGCCCTGGGCAGGACAGAGCTGAGCATGTAAACACCTGAAAGAAACCAAGGGGCTGAGCCAAGTGAAGTAGACCAGTGGGGTGGGGAATGGAAGAATGGTATCAGAAAGGTAAACTGAGGCATAGGATTATGGAGGACCTGGGTGCTTGGATTGTATTCTGTATGAATGGGAAGTTGTTGGAGGGGGTTTAAGTGGTTTTAGCCTTTTAAAGATTGCTGTGGATGCAGTGTGGAGAAAGGATGGGAGAGCACAAGGAAGGAAGCAGGGAGGTCAGTTAGGGAGCTTTTATGAGTGAGTGATGGGAGTACTTTGGGCCAGAGTGGTGACAGTTGTGACATAGCCAAGTAGAAAGATCGATGACCCGCACCGGATAGATCAGTAGAATCTGATGGCGGGTAGATGAAAGGAGAGGAAGAATGACATGGACTTCTGGTTTGAGGGGCAGGAATCAAGGAGCTGCCATTCATCATGATTCAGTGCTTTGTTGGGTATTGTTTTGTGGTACTCAGCTCCTTCCACCTAGACTGTAAGCCTAAGAGCAAAGGTTGGGTGGCGTCTCATCCTTTCACTGATTCTAGCACAGTGCTAAGGGATGTCATAGGCGCTCAGACATGTGTTGGGTGAGTAGTTGCTTATAAACTCCGCTCCCAGGGTGGGTCTTTAGAGGAGGCACAAAAGATTAGAACCAAGACTTGCTTATTAAGATATTTGTTATCACTGGTTTTTACGTTTGTTTAAGATGAGAAGCTATGGGGCTGGGGATGTAGCTCAGTGGAATAAAAGCCTGCCTGGCAAGCGAAAGGTCCTGAGTTTGATCCCCAGTACTGCAAAAAAAAGAAAAAAAAGACAGAAAAAGATGAGAAGCTATGTAGTAACAAGGTCCTATGGGCCTAGGAATTGTAATTAGACCTCAAGGGTAAAGAAATTTGCCCTAGATAATTTATTGGTAGACCTGGGACATTCTTTAACCCCTAGTATTCTCATTAAATCATATTACCTCTTGTGGCTATGGGTAATTTTTTACCTGCCTAAGATTTTTGTTCCTCTTTTCTTTGCTGTTCTTTTATGTATAAAAATAAAACAAAACCGAATAACTACCTTTGTCTTCTTTGGATGGTCTGTGTACCTTTGATACTTTGATGTGTCTCACTTCCTGGTGGTCTTTTTCTGTTACCTTTTCAAAGCTCGTTCTAAGTCATCCACATAAAGAGCCTAAAAGCAGTTGAGTCCAGGGTCCCAGCAGCACCTGCCAGAGATAATGAAGCAAACAACCTCTTCTAGTCTTCGCTTCTAGAACGTCAGCACCGGGTCCAGCTAGTGAGCACAGAAATGCACCAAGTACCTATTATTCAGCCAGCCATTGCTTTGTCTCTGGTTTTTATTTTTCCCTAAGAGAATTTTTGAAACAGGAGAAATTGAGAGGTGGTCTGAAAGAGAATGTCTACAGGGCACAGTGGCACAAACCTATAAATCCCAGCTACTTGGGAGGCTGAGGCAGGAGGATTGCAAATTTGAGGCCAACTTGGACAATGTAGTGAAGCCCTGCATCAGTGTGAAATAACAAAAGCACTGTGGACATGACTGAGTGGCGGAGCACTTACCTAGCATGTGTAACATCATGTGTTCGACCCCCAGAATTGCAAAAACAAATAAAACCCAACAAAACATCCCAGGATGCCTATAGAATCCACGCCGGCTGCACCAGGAGGCCTGCTGTGCAGGCTGCTGTCTATGTAGAATGAGGTGACCATCACGTTTTGGCCCTGGCTCACCTTCAGCTTCGAAGCCCCTATGTAAGACAGTGGACTCCTCTTCCGCCTCCGATAAGCACCTGCATTCTGGAGTCAAAACCTGCTTTTGGTTCTGGTTATTTTTCCATTGATACAGATGTCTAAAAGGATGAATAAAAGAATTTCAGAAACTAAAATTTTTTTCCCAGTGACTATTTGCAGATGAGAACCTTCATTTCTGTCTCTTACATCTGTGAGGAAAAAAAAAGTCTCCGAGTTTTGTGTTCTCCTCAGCACCCCCAAATCAATACCAGTTTTGACGTGTGTTTGTTGGGAAAAGTGGCTTGAGCAGTGTGTTTGGAAGTAAAGCGGGAGAGGGACTTGGCATGGGGGGTGGGGACAGTTCTGAACTGGGTAATTAGGCAGCTAGAGCCCTGTGGAGCAGAAGTGATGATTAGACTAATTAAGTAAGCCGTTTTATACTTGCCACGGCGGACCCCAGGGTAATGGCCTAGAAATGCTGCCTCTCCTGGTTTATTTGATTGATGAAAAGCAGGTTTCACAGTTAAGGTTTTGTTTAGTTTTTAAATTAGAGATTTATTTGCCTGGTCTTAAACCTGTTTCTCCTTTGTCCCCATGAAAACAGAGAGGCAGGCGTATCTTAGTGGCATAGGTAGGTTGAGGCCTTTTCTCTCTATCAGGACGGTGGCCGAGTGGAGCAGATTTCACAGGCCACCTTTAGCCGGGTCCTTGCAAAGGATCAGAGCAAATTATTTAGTCAGTTTAGAAGCAGCGTTTTTGGTGATGGGCCTGCCTCTTTCTTGTCATTTCCACATATCTAGTTTCTTCATGTATATTTATTTCTGGAACACTGCTTGGTGCCTACTGTGAGCCAGGCTATATAAGAAGCAAAGGATTTAAAGGTAGCTTGCCCCTTTGGAACTCCGCTGCATTCAGTTTTGCTCTTCTATTTGCTAGCCTGGTGATCGGCACATGGGAGTTCCCATGTCAGAGTTTGTCCAGAGAATGAGTAAGTTAATAATTAGTCCCTTGTTTTTGTGTGTTCAGAAAGTGAAACTGTTGTGCCCGCTTATAATATGGCACTGAGTATGAGAACTTTTTCCTCACGCTGTGTTGGTTGACCTTGCCCAGTTAGACTCTGAAGTAGGCAGCACAAGCGTTACTATCCTGGGGACAGCCTCTTTATAGGGGGCACATTGCATAAGGTTCAGAAGAGTTGGCCGAGGTCCTCAGCCCCTGGTTCCTGGTTCTGGGCTCTTACCTCTGACCCATTATAGTCTTCTCTTTAAGGGATACTTTCCTTGGTTTGCAAATGGTTAGATTGGGCCTACTGCGCTTAATAGGCCTTTAGGGGCATTCAGCAATAAGTGATGAACTTAACTCTTCAAAAATGCCCGTAATAATGTATCTGCTAACCCAATAGACATAATATGGCAGTGCTGAAAAATGCTTGTGGGATGTTTTCCAAACATTGAAGATTCGTGCCAGTGTGACCGTTCTTGCGTCAGTGGGCTTGGTGGTGATGTGCACTGAGGTGGAAAGACCCAAGTGGACCTCTTTGCTGGATCTTTTTCTGATGAAAAGAAGGAGGGTAATGGTAACCTTACAGGAATGTGCTAGGTAAGGTAACATAGGAGCACAGCACTGCTCAGAGGAGGCAGGTACTCAATATTTGACAGCAAAAGCAGAAATAAAATAAGCAAACAACCAAACTCCTAAAGGGGGATAATTTCCAGGTGCCGTTGAATGCTTTGCAACTGAGGTTCTAATTACAATAATTTTTATGTAGTCATTAATGCAATTCCCTACAGACCTCTACTGTTAACCCAGTTTCATTTATTCTCTGTATGTGAAAGCATCCTGTCATTTCTTTTAAAAATAAATCTCCTAAATTCATTATCACCCTCTACAATTAATCTAAATTAATGAGCCTTTATTTTATTATTATCCAATGAATACTTTTAAGTCCTGTTGTTGTGCTACTGTACATTTTGTGGGTTAAGAATTTTAAACAAAACTGGAATCTTAGTCTTTATGTATTTCTTTAGAGATGGGGTTTTGCTCTGTTGCCGGGTTGTTCTCAAACTCCTGGGCTCAAGCAATTCTCCTGCCTCGGCCCCCGGAGTAGCTGGGACTGCAAGTGTGTGTGCTACTGTGCTGGTTGAATATTAGTCTTTAAATAGAATTTTGGGTGATAAAATCAAGTAGATTATGGCAATTATGGTAATATGATTATACTGTAGTTATATTAATTTACGATCACAAAACATCCACTAA
This sequence comes from Dinomys branickii, assembly GCA_004027595.1. Lineage (NCBI taxonomy): Eukaryota > Metazoa > Chordata > Mammalia > Rodentia > Dinomyidae > Dinomys > Dinomys branickii. The sequence continues at coordinate 111,212 of PVLD010000195.1, forward strand.
AATCAAGCTAATTAAGAGATATATGATTTACTTCTAGGAAAATCAAGTACTTGATTCTAATACATAGGAAGACAATTCCAAAATAACTTTTTGGGGCTGTCTTAGGGGTTAATACTGAGACATTATTTGCATAATGTAGTATTTTTCAGATTGTTTGGAAACTTGTAAAAAACTACTTTTGATAGCCTCAATGAAGGAATAATAGTAAAGCTCAAGAAGACTACAAAAGTCACATATTATTATTATTGTTTGTGTGTGTGTGTGTGTGTGTGTGTGTGTGTGTGTGTGTTTGAGACAGGATCTCATTATGTGGTTCAGTCTGGCCTTCAGATCACTTTGTAGCCCAGGCTGGTCTCGAACTTGTAATGATTCTCCCGCCTCAGCCTCCCAAGTGTTGGGATTATAGGTATGCACCGCTATGCCCAGCTAACAATTTTTTTCACAAAATTATATTATTATCTCATTTACAAAACTGAAAATTATTCCTTCAAATCATTAAATGGTTGCTGTGGCTTTCTTTGGGGTAGTCCTGGGGGTTGAACTCAGTTTCTTATCAGAACTACACCCCAGTCTTTTTCTCACACATTCTATAAAAATACATTATTGCCCCATTTTTTAATGTATGTTTTTAATGCCATTTACCTTTTTTAAATGATTCTGGTTGATGGTTTCCAACACTGAGGTAGGGTGACATTGTCCTCCGGGCTATAAATTTTGTGCCATGATGTGAAGGCGTTTCTATGTTATGATCATTGTAACGTATGAAAGACCAGATTCGGAGTAAGGATGTTGTTCCAGTTCATCTTCGTTGTCAGCTCACTGGATTATGAGACTCCCAGAGAGGTGGTCGGACGCTGGTAGCGCCCATACCCATCAGCTGATTGAGTCACTGATGCTCGTAGCTGGATGTGCTGCTGGGAGGAAGGTCCGGCTGGAGGAGGTGGGTCACTGGGGGCCTTCAGAGGTGTGTGTCTTGCTGTTTTCCCCTGCGTTTTTCTTCCCAGATTCCATAAAATGAGCCGCTTTGCCCCATTATGGTGTTTGTCCTCGGAGTCAGCTGACCTTAGTCTGAAAACTCTGAAACTATGATCAAGAATAAAACCCTCCTCCTTTAAATTGTGTGTGGCACATTAGGAGTTGTAGTTCAGTAATGCTGGTTAACAAACTAGACATTGTGTGCAGAATTTTAACAGGAAAATGTTCTAAGTACTCTTCAAGTATTAGCTCATTTATTTCTCACAATAACCTGACGAGGTTGCTTTGTGCTTGTCCCTACCCTCTAAAGTGACAGGGAAGTAAAGCGTGCCGCAGGCTCATGCTGGGAATGGACTTGAATCCTGGACTGGAATGCGTTCTGACTGTGCAGCCTTTTATTTCCCCTTTTAAATCACCACGATCCTCTTGCTGCTTTTGTGGTGAGTGGACTTTGTTGTTCATTTCGGGTGACCCATAGCCTGTTGTGCTTCACTCCTGGGGTTTTCACGTCTTGAAGCTATTGGCTCCTTTAGTTTGTTCGCGCAGCAGATGTTTATTGACCACACATCGTGCGGTGCTGGGGGCTTAGCGGCCATCTAGGCGGACCTGCACACACTTAGCTTTGTGCTTGCCAGTGTTTGATTGCTGCAGCTCACCGTCTCGGGGAGAAGAAAGGGAGAGAAACTAGGAATGGAAGGCTAAGCAGGATTTTGCCAAGTTGCAAAAGGGGCGTGAGTAAAACAGGGGTGGAGTTCCAGGTAGGAGGAGCGGCCGGGTGCACAGACCACACATTAAGAGGCTGTGCAAAGAACTGCCAAGAAGTTCACCGTGGCAGAAGCTCATTGCTTTAGACTGGGAATAGGGCTGGCAAAGGGCGCAAATAGTGTCTAGGTATTCTAAGACTAGGCGGAAGTGTAACAGTCCATGAGCATTACACATTAGTAGGCTGAGTACACTTGTAATTTCTAGATTAAAAAAAGGTTAGAAACTAAGTGCATGCCTTCTAAACTTGGTGGTGTGGAATAATTAAAAACTAAGCCAGTGTAAGTAGAGGCAAGAAAGTAGAGGAAGATAAAATAGGACATATAACATACAATAAATGGCAGGTATAAACCCAAGTATATTTATGATTATGTTAGATATGTGTGGACCAGATACACCAATTAAAGATTGTTGGGCTAATCAGAGGAAGAATACACCCAGGAGACAAGTAAGAAATGAGAAGAAATGACCACGAGATGACATCTGCCACCTTCTGCGCCTTGGAAGCCATCCCGTCCTTGGGTGCAGTGTGGGTTGTACTGGCTTCCCTGCCAACTGGTGAGCGCCTGGAGGGCAGAGATGGAGTCTTACTCATGTCCCTAATGCCATAACATTTTAAAATCATGTATAAACATTTGATTTCCACATGGGATTGTAAATGCTTTGGAGGCAGGGAGCCCATTATACAGCAGTTTCAACTTTTCCATTGTATCTGTGAAAATATTGGCAAGTGTGTAATGTTTCTTGTTTCATTAACTCAGTCCAGGTCACATCTGATTTCTGAATAAGGATACTCATCTATTTCTCAATGCCTGGGATGTTTATTTTCATAGCAGAGTAGAAACAAAACAGGCTGCTCTCTGCAAGAAAAGGACCTTATAGCCCACTTTTTACAGGTAAACCAGCATATCCTTTTGTGCGTTGAAAAGCATGATGTAAGAAATATCAAGATAAACACCTCACTCCTAAAAAGGTGTAATAGCGGCAGAATACTAAAATATTTTACATGAAGGAAATTTTGGGGAGAACATATAAAAACAGCAACTTCTGATATTGGAGTGAAGATGCTAGTTTTAATTCTGTTAGTCCAAATGCTGGAAGTTCTCTTGTTGGGTAAGAATGTGGTGGCTGAGGCAACTGAGCTGATTTCACGTAAGAGCAACTGGTGCTGAACGGACAGAACTGCGGCGCCTAAGGCTCAGTGCATATCATTCTGTTTTTAACTACGATGTGTTTTAGTTCTTCCGGGTCTGTTAAAGATGTGCCCCTGTGGCAGCAGTGTTGAGACCCCGTGTGTGTGCGTATGGTGCTGCTTTTAACCTTGTCCGCACTGCACTCTGGACCTTCTGCAAACTGCAGCTCTACAAGGTGTTATTGGTTTGGTTCCAGGGACATTTACCTAGGGCCAAATTCTGGTTCTTAAATTTCAGCACGCTGCTTTGTGGTCCGGTGGCAGCTGGGCCATGTGGGGGGAGGCAGGTTTAGCTATAGACTAACAATTGCTGTTTTCCTTGTTACTGTCGCGATTTACTGCTTCTCCAGAAAGTATGTATTTTTCACACGTTCTTACTTTAAAGCCCATTGCTGATTGCATAGTTGGAAACCTCTCCATTTTACTGCTTCCGCTGTAGCTTCTATGGTTGGGAGTAAATGATGACAATTAAAATTTTATCATATACATAATATATATTCCCTTTAGTAAAGTCAGAAAATAGGATTAAACAAAAAAGAAGAAAAAAATATATATATATAATCTACCTTCCAGAGAAACAACTGATTACCAGCTCTGGTGTACAGTGAGGATCAAAGTTACCTGTCTGATTGCTAATTACTTTAATAAGCCAACATGGTTATGGGGTAGTGGGCCTTTTTTGTTTTCTGTATGTTTGTCTCTATTTTAAAAGACAGTTATTCAAAGATTTATTTCTGAAAATTTTAAAGCCTATTCATTATGATAAGTACAAAATACAGCAAATAAGAAAGCTATCAAAGTCAATATCTACAGCACAAACTCATTTCTATTAAAGTATATTTAACCCTAAATGAATAAATATACCTAAAAACATTCAAGTACACTACTGAAATGTAATCAGTTGTTTCTCTGGAAGGTAGATTACATATATATATATATATATTTTTTTTTTCTTCTTTTTGTTTAATCCTAAAACACTCACAATAATGTTTGAAAATAAGTTTGCCCTATGGCTGCTGCTAAAATGTCAAACCCTGAGTAAGCAAGGGTTTTGCTCCGCTTTGAAAGTCGAAAGGGAAATGGGAGATTATACGCAGAGAATCCTTTAGCTAAGATCTTAAAAACGTGAAAGGTAACAAATGATCGATCACATACATTTCAATCTGTCTCTTGACTCTCTAACAACTCTACATAATGTGAAGCAAGTAAATCTACTGGTAGGACTGTACCAGAACTAACAAGCCCACAGGCACAGCAACCCAAACCATACAGCTAGTAAGAGATAAGCCCAGATTAGGAGGCAAGCAGGTAGGCTGTGGAACCCATTTCTTAACCTTGGATTGTACCGTTAGACTTCCCAAGAAGGCAAACAAGTAAACAGACACAGCTTTATTGGAGGTTTAGTGTTTACTTGTCTGTCCATTCCTGCTCAGACAAAAGGGATCAACAAATTTGTTTTACATTTTAAAAGTTTAATAAATGTGGAGCTCTTTCTGTCAGCATGTGCAGAGCTAGCTCACTCCATATAACAGCCACATGGGATCTTTGTGTGCTTTGCTTCTGTTACCCAGTTTACTACTGATGGATATTTTATTTGGATATAGATGTTTACAATGATTAACATGAGCATTCTTACAATAAAGCTTATATTTACTGAGTGGTAAAATCAGTTCTATAGGGACATGTGTAGAGTAGTACTTGCACAGTAAAATCAATGACTTTTGTTAATTCTAATATGTGCCTCGCACTGTGCTAGAGTTTTATTTAATCTTTGAAATCTCTCTATAAGGAAGATAGTGCTATAATCTCTTTTACATTTGAAGAAACTAAGATCTAGAGAGATTAAACAATTCAGCTTGTGTCACATAGTCAATAGATGAAATCTGGGATCTGAATCAGCCACCAGACTCTGAGGCACATGGCCTTCCCTACTGCTGCCTCTGTGGGACCGTCTCGAAGGGGCTGGAGTTTCCAGTACTGGGCATGGAGGAGGTCTGGATATTGGTCAACATTAATCATGTCTGCATTCAGTTCTGACGTAAGAGCAGGACAGTGCCTGTTTTAAAGTGTTTTAGCCAGTGCTCAGTATCACAGGGATTACTATTTTAATAGGTAAAAAATTATATCTTGATTTATATTTATTGAGTAATGAGTAAAATTGAACAAGTGTGGTATGTTTATCAATCACTCATGCTACTTTTTCTGTAGACTGCTTTAGTCTGTGTTTTGCCGCTGTAACAGAATCCCACAGACCGGGTAATTTATAAACACTCTAAGTTTGTTTGGCTCCGCCTGGGAAGCCTGAGAACATAGTGCCAGCATCTGCTGAGCTCCTTCATGCTATCTCATGCCAGGACAGAGGGCAGTTATGTGTGTGTAAGGCAGAGAGGGTAATGGACTGATCTCATCTATTTAATCAGTGAGCCACTCCTGTAATAAATGCTTGGGACCATTCCTGAGGGTTCTGCCTTCATGACCTAATCATGTTTTGACATCCTGCTACTTAGAGTTTCACATGTATTAGGAGACATTCAAAGCATAGCACTGCCTTCAGTTTTTTGGGGGTATTTTTTTTTAAAAGGATTTTTATGAGCTCTTTGCCAAAATAAAATAAATGAGCCTTTGTACTCTCATATGTACTGGAAATATTTTTCTGACATTATCATTTCCAATGATTGTAAATTTTCCATTACATGGAGATAATATAATTTATTTGAATGATGGGGACTTCCAGGTTTTCACTACAATGGTGTAAAAGTATCTTATTGTTTTCTAGGAAACTCCTTAGACTTGTGAATGGTAGATGGAAAGGAATACACATTTCAAGGTCTTGATTCATGTTATATTTCTTTCTAGGAAGATTATAAGTACACCAACCAGCAGAGTGTGCTAAAATGCCTGTATCCCAGCAGCCACTGACATTACTTGGTGTTATCTTTCAAATCTCTGGCCCATCTGTATTTATTTGATTATGAGTGAAGGTTGGAATGCTTTTCATAAGTGTTTCTATAGTTAGTATTTCTTCTTTCTTGAATTGTCTTTTTTTTTTTTTTTTGCCTTAAAGAGGATTTTGACTGTTTTGTATAGTTTTTAAAAAAATTCTATCATTCTGGTTATCTAACAGTGGAGTGAACTATCTTACCTTTTTATTGCTGATGGTAGATAGAGTAAAATACACTGGAACTGCTTATGGGAGGAATCAGTGTTTATTAGCTTGCTGCAGTGGTGGTTTGTGTTTGTTGTCTCTTTTAATCTTTGTGTTTCAGTCTTATAGATAAACAAGAGACATAGATAATCACCTCAATTACCCAGAGTTCCACAGTTGTATATGTAAGAAATAGCCATACACCTGCCTGACCATATAGTACACCTTCCTTGTAGCCCCACTGCAAAGCCATCCACTCCTGGGCCATACATTAAGAAAATATTTTCATACTGGGTGGCAAGTTAGCTGGTTGAAATGGAAGTTTATTTTTTTGTATTTTTGGCAAAGAGGACCACTTCAGAAAATAGCAACCCAGAAATAGTATATGATACAGAATTCTTCAGAAACTTGGTGTTTTATAAGTAATTAATTTAATTTTTGTTTTTCTACTTCATGTCATAGTTACTTTTCTCAGTGCTAAGACAAAATACTTGACACCCAAAGTTAAGGGAGGGAAGGTTTATTTGGCTGGCAGTTTGTAGAATTTACAGCCCATAATTGGTTGGCCCCAAGGCAGGGCGGCATGGCAGAGGAGAATTATAAAAAAAACAGTTCATAGTACACAGAAGGTAGCAAAGCAAGCAAGGGGGAAAACTACCCTTATATGGTATCCAGGCTACCGGAATTAGGGTGGTGCCAAACCAATCAGTGTGCCGATTTAGTGGTGACCCACCCTTCATCCTAGCATTGTACCATGAATCAGTCACGCACTCTAGATCCAACCACTTCTGAAATAACTGCATCTGTGACTGCATGATGCTTTTGGGGACATCTAAATACAGGCTGTAATACTCTGTTAATTACCTTGATTATCAGGGACATGGAATATGGGTAGGGATTAAGCGAAGACCTTTTCTATCGTAGCTTGGACCTCTTCCTCTTTCCTGGTACTTCCAGAACTTGCCACTTTGCAAAGCCTGGCTTGCTGCCTGCCCCCGTGGGTCTCACAGCCAGTGAAACCTCTGCAGTCTTTTGTCCTTTCTTCACGGCAGCCTTTCTTTTCAGACTCTGCTACTTGGGCGATGCTTTCTCTATTTCCCCAATGCCATGGCGACACATGGAAACTGCTTTCCTTGTAGCCAAGAAAAAAGACTTACGTTTCTTTCCCTTTGACCTGTTGTTTGTAGTTGGCACTGTGGTTCTCCTTCTTTCCTCCAGTGACAAGCACCCTCCCCTGACTACTGGTGCTAAAGTAGCTCTCACTGTGTTTGCTGTCCCTCTTCCTCTGCCCCTTCTCCTTGTGCCTTTTTTCCTTTTTTTATTGACACTTTATACAGTGGGAGTTTGTTTTTTTCCCTTGTATTGCATTTGACCGTGGGTCTAGGTGAGTGGCATTTGCTTTTAGCTCACAGCTCTGCATGTTTCCCTGGGACGAGACACAGCAGGAGTGATACACTTTTGCCAGCTGTTCACAGGGCCTGGTGGTGGAAAGCCTGATTTTGTTCACCTTGCATCTTGTCTTACATCATTGCTCTCCAGTCACTAGACACAATACCTAACTCCCATAACTTAAAGGACTGGAGGTTTATTTTGGCTCACGGTTTTGGTCCACAGTCGGCTGGCTCCAAGGCAGGGACAGCATGACTGAGGGTATAGTGAAGGAAAAGGTGCTCACCTCATGACAGCCAGGAACGGAGAGAGAAAGAAGTAGCTGGAGTTAAGCATATACCTGCCCTGGTCACACCCCTAGCGACCACCTTCAATCAGACACTTACTCTTTGTAGAACATTCAGCTACTGAGCTTGTCAATGGATGAATCCACTGGTGAGTAGCCAATCAGCTTTCAAACAGGGGAAGCTTTAGGGGAACATTTTAGATCTAAAGCTCAAGACGTGTCTTCTCCACTGGGATGCAGGGTTTGGATTATACGGGCCCTCCCAGGGATGCTTGCTGAGCTCCCGGCCATTGTGAAGTCCATCAGTTCCGGAGCCTGAGCCAAGTGAGAGCCCAGGAGGAGTGGTTGATAGTTGCCACAGAAGATTTGCATTGGAAATCAGAATTTGGTTTGAACCCTGAACCCTGGATGTTTTCAGCTCCTCTTAGTTTGAGGAAGGCTTTCTAAGCCTGCGTCCTGGCCTATAATACCTTTTTGGCTTGGTTTGTAGATTAACTATAACAGTATTGGGAAACAGCTGATGTACAGGTAGAAAAATAAGTTATGGCTGCAATGTGGTTGTTAGTATTCTGGTTTTCTGGAACGTATTGAAAGTATTCTGTCTGATTTTCTATTGGTGAGTGGAATTATTTCCTGAATTCTATTGCTCACTGTCCAATATAATCGTTATTAAAAGCTGGGTTGAGCCCCTTCAGAGTTTGACTACCTGTTCCTTTCTTACCACTTACAGCTATGTGACACTTGGTAAGAACCAGTCTCCATTTGTAGGTAAACAGTTATAGTAGTACTATCTACCACCGAGTGGGTAGAAAGATGCAGTGAGATGATGCTTTAATGTAGATTTGGTTTATAGAAAGCACCAAGTGACTTGTGTCCTATAGTTGTTGAAAGATGCTGAGACTTCATCAAATAGTCTGACTGTAGTACCCCTGCTCTGTTTTTGATTGTGCCTCAGAGAGTAATAAAGACATAACTATCACTTCTTGAAATTAGTATGTTGAAGCCCTAACCCTCAATATGATGACCATATTAGACCGTAATTAAGGTAGAACTAGGTTATCAGGGTAAGGTCGTCATCCAGTAGGACTGGTGTTCTCATAGGAAGAGAAAGAGACTCCAGGAGTGTGAGTGTACAGAAAAAAGACTGCCAGGACATAGCGAAAGGCTCTGTGTATAAGCCATGAAGAAAGCCTTTCCCAGAAGCCAGTACCGAGAGCACCTTGATTTTGAACTTGATCCCAGCCTTGAGAACTTAGCAGAAAAGCCTGTGACTGAAGCTACCCTGTCGTCGCCCTACCAGTGGTATCTTGTTGTGGTAGCCTGAGCTAACTAATGCAGATTCCCTTTCTTTTCTCATTTCGTTATTCCCGTCCCTTGGGGTTTCAGATGCCTCTGCTTCCTGTTGACCTGTGTCTAGACACTTTCCAGTGTGTCAACATCCTTTAAAAAATAACAACAACAACAAAAAAACAAAGATGAACTCAGGACTCCTGGATGGTCTGAATGGTTTGGGTGCTAGACACTGTTCTTTCAGTAGAATCTCAGATTGAGTTAAGTAGTAGATTAAGATAGTCCCAAGACTTGGGTCTATCCCTCCTATATTTGAGCTGCTATTTTAGCCCAGATTTAAAATTCCGTCTTGTTAATTTCAGGGTTTTTATTCACAGTCTACAGAGACCATGACATTTTTTAGAGTTCTGGTTAGACAGGACCTTAGAAGTCTGGATCAACCGACCTACACACTTATGCAGTGCTTGTGCTGCCCAGGTTGTCTGTATTGGTCAGTTTGGGGTACTGTACAGGACAAATTACCACCAATCAGGGGCTTAAAAAACAGACACAGAAATTTATTTCTTAGTCCTAGAGGCTGGAAGTCTGTGGCCAGGATTCAATGCTTGGTGATGATCCTCTTTCAGGTTTACCTGTATTTTCACCTGTGGATAAAGAGCTGGTTGTATCTCCTGCCTGTTCTTATCAGGCAATAGTTTTATTCATAACCTCGCCCTTATGACTGATTACCTTCCAAAGACCCTATCTCTACATAGGATCATACTGGGACTAGGGTTTTAACTAACACAGGAATTTGGGGGGATGACATATCTGCTCCACTGGATTGTGTTCCCACCTGTGGCTCCTTACTTTGCTCCTGTATCTCCAGTGTTGGAGACTACCGTGTTTTGTTATGGAACTTGTTCCCCTGTTAGAGTTTTTCAAGTGTCTGAAGGAATTAATGTAGGGAGTTAAAATCTGATTCTGAAATTGCTACTCTTCATTCACTCTTCTGTTCTCTAGAGTGGCATTATATGCCTGTTCTGCACATGAGTCTCTCCTAGGCTCTGCTCAATTCATATAACAGCATTGTATTTATTATCAATTCTGCTTGGTTTTGGAAAGCCAAAATTAGAAAGGTAAATGAATTTATAAGTGCACAGGGTAGAAATTTAATTGACAGAGGGATACTCTGTTTAGTTGGTTTTAACGAGTAACTTCAGATCATTTTGTATCAAAATAGATTGAGGAAATAGGCTATTTATTGCTTATTCATTAAATCAATTGAGATGCCTACCTTTCTTTTCTGTTTAGAATGATAAGCATTAAATCTTCATCTGAGCTCTTTGTAAATTTTTAAAAATTGGAAGGGACCTTACAAATCCTATTTTCCGAATCCTTCAGTGGCAGAAAGTTTTAATCTTTTTTTGTTGTTGTTCTAAGTTCTCTTCCTTTTTATGGAAATCTTTGGCAGGTGGGATACGGGGCTTAGCATTTGGTCCTGAAGCCAGCTACACTTTCCTTTGCCACCTCTGGACATAAGATCTGAGCACTGCCAGTTGGGTCAGCTGAGGCATTTTCCCGGACACTAGTTCTGTGAAGACCCTTGGGGACAGCAGGGTCAGTGGATGGGCCAGTGTTGAGAGTCTGGAGGTGACTGTCCACTGTGGGGAAGCTGTGGCTGAGGCAGTGGCTCCAGCAGGACATTGCCTTGGCACCACCTTGACTGTGCTGTGCATCTAATGGTCCCAGGTTTGGCCTGGGTATCCTGCTCTCCCAAACTTGCCAATAAACAAACATGTTTCTTCCTGAAGTGACTTGGGCCAGTGTCTTGTTTTTAACCAGAAGCCTCAATGGATACATTCTTATTTGACTATTTTCAACTAGTGATGTGGGGTCCTGGTATTTATTCATCCTTGCCTAGCACAGCTGAGGTTTGCACATTCTAGTTAAGCAATGTACTCCCTTGGGTGGATAATTGCTATTTATATGGCAGCTAGGAATTATTATTATTATTATTTTTTTTTTGCGGTACTGGGGATCGAACTCAGGACCCTGCGCTTGCTAGGCAGGCGCTTATTCCACTGAGCTATATCCTCAGCCCAGCTAGGAATTATTCCTTCTCATCCTTACTGATTAATTTTCAAAGTAGTATTCTAGGAAAGGCTTAATTTTTCTTTTTAACCCATTCAAAGCAGGCAGAGAACATGACAGGATGTTGGCATTTAGGGCATGGGAAATGTTTGAAGAGGGTAAAGGTACATCTGCTCAGGGGGTAGAAGATTACAGTCTAACTAGGAACACTGCAGTTTTTATAGAGTTCCATTATATTTGTTCAGCTGGAAATACAAGAAAATAAGGAATGTTGGTTGTCAGTGATTAGATATATTGGGGGAAATGCAGTTTTGTGTTGTTTTTGTTTTTCCTTCTACTTAGTATATATGTCTCACTTCAAAAACCAGCTAGTTACTAAACAATTAGAAGGATGTTGCAGAATAGGAATTTAAAATGATTTGTTCAAGGTTCCATGAAATAATGTATAGTTTCCCAGTATGATTACTGGGATGAGGACTGTTCATTTTGATATACAGGATACATTTTAAAAGTAAGTTTTCAGTCCTACAGTTTTCTTTTCTTGTAATCTTTTCCTCAGCCTTGGAAAGATTTCATTTTCCATGTTGGAGCATCTTGATCAATCAGAATTGACATGAGAACGGTTTTTCTGAGTTGGCAATCTCAGTTGTTGGCTGAAAATGTGTGATGACCTTATCTAAGGCCAGTGGCTGTGCACAGTTTTGTGTAGAAATACTTTCATTTCGCTCTCGGGGAAAGGTTACAGTGTGTTCACTACTTTGTTTAAGGGCCCTGGGATCCCCAACAATTGAAAACCAAACATCCTCCTTCTCTGGTACTTTCAAGAACTTTAAAATTGGGGACATACATTTTTGTACCCAGTTCATTCATAAATGTGGAGCTTAGGAGCTTGAGATGAATGTTTTCCATGTCCCTAGCTACTCAGTGAGTTCCTCAAAGGAGTTACTGGTTGAGTTTTGATGTTTTAGATCTTTCTCTTGTCTCTTGTGAAACATCTTGGGTGTTGGAGGCAATCCCATAACTTTCAGGCGTATTTGAATGGGCTTTCCACACCCAGTCCTGATTCTGAACATGCGACAGTAAGTATTGGAAAAAGACTGTGTTTAGCCACTCAGCTGATTTTCCTCCTAACCTGCATGTTATCTTTATATGCTTCTATCTCTGGTTACTGACTTGTTATATGACTGGGCAGTTAATGGACATTTCTGTTAACTAAAAGAAAATCACTCCTACAGACATATGTAGTCATTTGCCCTTTATTTTCTATTTGTTGTTGTTGAAACAGTAAAGAGAACATTGTCCTGAGAGTCAAAGGAGCTGAAGTATCTTACAGGTAGGTCGAAGGATTTTAGCAGGATGGATCTGGTAGAGTGGAATAGTTTTTCCAATATTGAAATAGTCTCCCTGGACTGTTGGACTAATCCAGATAGATTGGAGTAGTTTTTCCTCTTAAATTCCTGACTCCAGTTGGTTAGAAATTCTCACATGCTTTCTCTGAACTGTCCCTCCTATGAAAATGCAGCTGACGTCTCTTCTAACCCTATGCAGACCTTGCTGTGAGCATACCCTAGGGTATCATGTATAAGGGCATATGTTTTTAATGATATTTTAAAAAAAATTCATACAATTTTGCACTTCATTTCAAAAATATATTTTAATATAAAACTGGATTTTAAATGACTGCCTATTAAAACTGAGCTCCAAGAAAATATGCCCATTGGCCCACAATCTTTATGTACCCATTTGACACCCTGAGGCTCGGAAGATTCCTATTTGGGAAGTGTAGTTGTAGGGTATATCTGCAGGCCAGGAGGTCTAGGGGTGTGTTTTTTGTTTGTTGGTTTTTTGTTTCTGTTGTTTGTTTGTTTGTTTGTTTGAGACAGGGTCTTTCTGTGTAGCTCATGCTGACCTCGGACGCCTTGTATAGTGCAGGCTCGTTTCAAATTCAAAATCCTCCCCGCTCAGCCTCCTACCAAGGTAGGCTCCCACGCCTAGCATGAGAAGTATACATTTTACAAACTACTCTACTTGGCTGTCCAGGGTAGTGTGTGAAACTGTGAGGTGTAGAATTGCACTCCATTTGGAAAGTATACAATGCACAGCTGTGTAATTAAGAAATCCATCTCATCTTAGTGAGAGACATTTCCTTTAAAATAGCCAAGTGTATTTGACTCTTTACTGAGCTCCGAGTCAACAGTTTCCCTGACTCTAGGTCTGAGAACCAGCTGTAATCCTGGGAACAGTTACACAGCACATTTTTTCATCTGATAAAGGGGGATTAAAATGCTTGCTGCCTACTCCTTTTGGGGAGTGCTGTAAGGATTAGTGAGATCCTGCTAGCAATGTGTTTTTGTAAAGTTCAGTGAAGGAATAGGCATAGGGAACCCCAAAGATGTTATGATCAGGAGTTTAGCTCAGGCCTGACTTGAGCTGCTATTGAGCTTCCATTTATTCGGTTCACATGTTGTTTTAAACAGTAATGTGCTGTGTTAGGACCAGGGCCCATCCAAAGAGAGGATTACCACGTGTCAGAATGGGGAGTGGGTCTTTTGGTTTCACGTGTTTGAACTTACTGTCCATTACAGAAACCCTGCAGGCCTGGCTGCTGCACACAAAGTTGGACACTTTCTGGAGACCACTCGCTGTTTTTTGCAGCTTCAGGTCTATTTGTGGGGACCCAGTTTCTTCAGCACCCTGGGTATAATTTTTTAGAATGTAGTTTAAATCTTATGCTCTACTTGAGTAATAAAGTGACACTTTGGCAACCTGCCATGGGTGCTTTCTCACCAGCAGCTGTGGTGTGTGCAGTCATATGTGTAGAAGGAGGTGATGGCATGCAAGAGAACAAGGCTTTGAAGGTAGAGCCTGTGGTCCTTTTGTGAAGGGCCCAGAGGGGATGCTGGTTTCGGAAGAGCATATCCTGTTCTCCATAGACACAGCTCACCTTGATTTCATTTAGTGAAACTTCCTTGATCTTTGGCATCATGTGTGCATAACATCTTCAGATGTATGATCAAATACCTTATTTCTTGTATGATTAAATACCTTATTCAACCTTGTGTTACTATAATAAAACATCTGATGCAGCCAACTTACAACAAGGGAGGGCTTATATAGTTCACAGACTTGGAGGTTCCAATGGCTGAGCTCTGGCAAGGGTTGTGGATGGGTGGCATCACATGATGTATTGGGTATAGGAGCAGAACACGTCTCGAAGAGCAGGGAGAGAGTAAGGACGGGTGACGTTGCCTGGTCCCTTTTAAGGGCGTGGTTCCCAGTGACCTAAGGATGTTCTGCTTAGTTCCATCCTCCACCAGGGTCCCCCTTGGACCCAGAACACATGGGTCTTTCGGGGAACATTCAGTATCCACATTAGAGAGCTGAATTTAAAAGTCAGATATCTGGGTGTGTAGAGGGCCATTATTTATGAACCACCCATGAATGAGGCTTCTGTAATAGGAAACAGCAAAGTTTAAAATAATGTTGATACTCAGGATGGCAGAACTGGGAGAGGTGGAAATGAGACTGGCGCAATCTAATTCCAGTGTTTTTTAATTCCATGGAAATATAATGGCTGATTGTTAGCATATTCTAAGCAATGCATGCGGTACATTTAAAAATAGCACTTTAACATCAATGAACCTTTCTATGAGCTGAGCTTCAGGGAAGAAGAAATTGGTCATGCAGCTTGTTCTTTAGCAATCTGCTTTAAACATTTTAGACCTAGGATTTTAACAAACATTTGAGGGCTATATAAGCAAAAAGTCTGACCTGAAAGCAACACAAAAAATTGTAGACCCTAAGAGAGCCCTATGAAGAAACCAGAGCCACAGGATGCTTCTTTGAGTTTCAATATATGCAGAATGTGGACGGCTTAGATGGAAACCACTGGCTCAGAGTGAGTTGAGAGTAATTATAGACACAGGAGTGTCTTGTGCCTCTGAAACAACCAGTTCAGAGCCGCCCAGAATGTTCCAGCGGCTTTGGAGATCAAGGGAAGCCTTTGCCATAGAGAAGTAGAGAGTTGCTGGCTGCTCTGAGGTAACTCTTGAGGGAAGTAATCCTTGCCTGTCCTGTGAGTTGGTTCTGAGGCAGCCTGGTCTTTGAAGTAAAGATAAATGCTCTCGATTCCCAGGACTAACCCCCCCCCCCAATCCTCTAGGTTATTAGGAATAAAACATCAGTTTTGTGAAGGATAACAGGAGTTCATAATGAGAACTACAGTGGAGATATTATTTCTTTAACTCATATATGTGCTGACTTTTGATTAAGGTATTATTTCTTTTCTCTGTACTGAAGAATGCCTACCTCTTGGGAATAAGTTACCTGAGTAAGGCACCATCCCTTCCAGAGAGGCAGTTAATATAGACAGGCCAGGTATAGAATACTTAAGACAAGCAACTGATCTGGCAGGGCTGGTTTTATACCTCTCTCTTCTTCCACTGGCATTTATTTCATGCAGCAGTGATGTGGACTCTATGCTTTCACTACAGTAGAAGTCTTAACATACTGCTGTTTCACTAAATTTGGATACTATACTAAATTATTTATACCTGGAACATTGACACTGGCCATTTCACTCATGTCTGTGTTTCTTATTCTCTATCATATAGCACAAATTCCTGCACAAAATATATATAAGCAATTAATTAATGGTTCTCATTTCTAAGTGTTTGCTTGGTCTCTCTTTACCTCTCTAATTTCAGAAAAGGAAATATTGGATTTGTCCTGTTGATGGTTTCCATTTAGTTGTTGCTATTCAGGTGTGTATACAAGTTTTAGAAAAGGGAAAGTAAAACCCTAAGGTTCATAAACTAGAATCCATAGCATATAGAAGTCCGAGAGACTATGTTATGTGACCATGGTATGTAAATTTTTTGAATAATGAATGTTAGTGCCATGGATTTTACATAGTCTTTGCAGGAGAGCTAGCTGCCAGTTATACCCCGTGGGCTGATAGGACGGAGTGCTTTGGAGTAGACGGGGCACGCACACTATAGGCCATGACGTGGGAATAATTGTCTGAGATGATATTTCTCATTTTTCAGGGTGTTTGACTAAGAACAAACAAAATACTTACATAGCCATTTTAAAGGCCTCTACTGTAGGAATATTTATATCTACAAATACCTTCTGTATTTATTTATTTATTATTTTTGAGACAGGGTCTCACTTTGTAGTCCAGGCTGGCCTCAAACTAGTGGTGATCCTCCTGCCTCAGCCTCCTGATTGCTGGGCTTATAGGTGTCCGCCACCCAGCCAGCAGTATGTATTTTTCAATTAGCAATCATCGCGCCTTGGATAAACCTCATCGGCTACGATACAGCCGCTGTGCAAAGCGGCTGCCGTGTGTATTTTTAATGGCTCTTTTTTCTTGTATTTGTTTTTCTTTGCCTTTAAGTAGCATAAACTGTAATTGTCTCTGTCCTGTACTGCTGTCCAGTTGTGCCAAGTAACTACATAGAGAGTCCTGAGCATTGAGTTGACTGCCTAAAAAGATGGCACCGTTTCTACCATTGCTTCATTAGCGATGCTTATGCTTAGGGCATTTCTCCCTCAGAGTTAGCAAAAATTTCTCTTTTGGTGATATTTCATGCACTTTTCACTTGAGTTATAGAGTGACTAACTGCCATCTTCTGTTTCACCTCTGATCTTTAAGAGAATGTTTTTATACTTAAAATGTTATTTTATATTTTGCCCTAAGATTTTTTTTCCTTCCCTTGGAAGCCTGATTTTCAGCTCCTTAAATCAGCTTCATTATTCTTTTCAGTTGGGCTTAAAAGTCTACTAGGGCTCTACCTGGGATGTGTTGGTTATGTAGAGACTGTAAAGGCCCCCAAAGCCCCCAAGGTTTCAGTGCAGGGAGGAGCCCAGGGCCTGTTGTGTGCTAGACAAGTGCTCTGAGCTCTGTCCCTGGCTCCCAATTTCTGTCCCCAG
Source organism: Dinomys branickii (assembly GCA_004027595.1). NCBI lineage: Eukaryota > Metazoa > Chordata > Mammalia > Rodentia > Dinomyidae > Dinomys > Dinomys branickii. The sequence goes on from PVLD010000195.1 coordinate 128,261, forward strand.
CTATGAACTCCAGTTTTTAACAGCCCTATTATGTGAACGCTAAGCAGCAGTTACTTTTAAAATTTTTTTATTATCATTCTTTGAGACAGTATCTAGCTATGTGGTCCTGATTGGCTGGGAGCTCACTGTTTAGCTCAGGCTGGCTTTGAGCATATGATCTTCTTGCCTCAGCCTCAGTAGGGCTGGGACTATTGGCATGTGCCCCATGCATGGTTAAGGCGAAGTTTAATGTTGGCTAGTGACCTGGGCTTCCCCTTAGCTTATTTGTATATTTCCTAATCTGTTTTCATGATTTGATTTTATTCATTTGTTCTTTGTTGGACAGGTTTGTACTCTCATGATTTCTGCTTTGATGTGTAAGTCTGACATTCAAAGAACTCTTCCAAATCACATCCAAATAGTCTTCGCTCCTGCTACTGCTTTTTTATCTTGTTTCTGCTTCTTTCTTGTATTCTAATCAGACATGCTATTGATTGTTAATCTTCAGAAAACACTTCTTTGATCGTGTTTTCCCTTCATGAGAATTCCTTCTTGCCTATCAAGAACCACTCTACATTCTGACATTGATAGTTTTTCAAAGCAAAAAGATAGTTGAATGTCATCTTTGTTCAGAGCATGCATTTAGGCATTGAGCATTCAAAGAGAGTCCCTGGGATCTGGTTTATTGTCTATGTTATCTTGATGGAGAGGCTGCTTATCAGTGCAGAATATCTAACTGTAAATGTTGAGTCAGAAGAATAGTACAAGTGTGATTGCATGAATTTCCCAGACAGACGTGAAGGAAACGTCTGCCTCAGAACCCAGAGGGAGCTGACGGTCCAAGAACAGTTAGGGTAGTTCCAACTTGGCGAATAACAGTGTATTTTACTTATGGAGCATTGGATGATCTGTGAACTGCAGCACCACGAATGTGCCAACCCCCTTGTGCTGGGCTACTGGTTATATAGAGCATTAATTAAAACAGTAAAAGCAGGATCAAAAGCAGGAAGAATCCTTGGGAAAAAGTGTGTACCCTGTTCCCATCCATTCTTATCAGGAACTCTGCTGGTTGCAGCAAACACTGTGGTGGTGGACCTTGTCTTGCTGCAGTCTGGCACAAAGACAGCCTCAGCACCTAGCAGGGCCCACTACAAGGGGGGGTGCTTTGGCTAAAGTTCCACGAGCGACTCCCACCATAGACATTAAGTTCTATGGGAATTCCTAGCAATGGGCAATATGATAAATGTTGTTAGGGAGGAGATGGTTTGGGGTTGGTGTAGGACTTGTACTATGCCTTGAAAAGAAGTATTTACTTGAAAAGAAATGAGGGCATGTGCACTTTCCTGGCCTTCTCTTTCCGGCGGGGAGGACTGCAGTGGGACGAGGAGCTACTTCCCAGATGGGGAATTTGGAAGTAGGAACTGAGATTCTTGGCTTTGTGCCTGCTAGGTCTCTCTGATCTGTGGAACAGCTTTCTCTGCCCTGCGTCACAAGACTTAGCCCTGCTGCGGGGACTTGGGGTTGTCTAGCCATGCCAGTGACTGGCTGGGGAGGTCTGGGTAATTTGTGTCCTAGATCTACAGCCAGTTTTTCTAGTCTGTTTTTACCAGTAACAAAGGTTATGTCTAGGCGGTATTTGTGACTGTGGAGGGGAGGGTGGAAATCCAAAGTTGGCAGAGGCATAAGGTGTTAAAACCTGAGTGGATGAGTACCATCATTTAGGGTAATGGAACAATGAAAGATAAAATTTGTAAGAGAAGATTGGGGCCGAATTATACAGAGCTAGAGTGCGGTGTTTATTTCGTAGGCTGAGGGACCCATTCACGATTTTTAAATGCCTTAAATGTGTGGAGTGTTGTTTTAGTACTATGAATGTGATGGTGTTGTGGAACTGATTTCTATTTCTACACTTTTCTCTTTCCTTTTAAAAGCCTTGTTTCAGGACTTTTCAGTTTGAATTCATAGAGCTTCTAGTTTTAGAAGTCTGGAAGTTTGGGTGGTGTATATAAAATACCTTGAAATCAGATGACAGAGATTTGATTTTTTTTTTTTTTTTTTTTTGGAGACAGGGTCTTGCTATGTAGTTCAGATTGGCCTTGAACTTGCTATATAGTCCAGGCTGGCATCAAACTCACAGAGATCCTCCAGCCTCAACCTCCCAAATGCTGAGATTACAGGCATGCACCATCACACCTGGCAACACGAGAGATTTTAAGGGAGTTATCTTTCAAAACCGGATGAAGAACTACCACTGAACACTTGTATGTTCTGCTTTTGTATAGGACATAAAGGAAGAAAATTTTCCCATTAAGTCTGACATTTACTCTGGATTTTTTAAAAAGAGTACTTTACTGCCAGGCTTGGTGGCACACGCCTGTAATTCTAGCACTTGGAAGGCTGAGGCAGAAGGATCGCTGAGAGTTTGAGGCCACGCTAGCCTACAAAGTGAGCTCAAGGCCAACCTGAACTGCATAGCAAGACCCTGTCTCAAAAAGACAAAAAAAAAAAAAAACTTTACTCACCAAATTATGGAAGTTCTTTCTCTACCTAGTTTGCTAAGACTTCTTTATAAAACAATAAATGAATGTTGAATTTATAACATTTTCTGTATATATCCTGATAATTTTCAGGTTTTCTCTTTCCCTCTGTTGGTGTGCTAAATCTTATTATTGAGTCTTAAAATTACAACATTTTTGCCTTCTTGGGATATACTCCACTTGGTCATAGTGGGTTGTGATTTTATATATTATTGGATTGACTTTGGTAATATCTTGTTTAAGGTTTTTGTATTCTTTTTTTTTTTTTTTTTGTGGTACCGGGGATCGAACTCAGGACCCTGCGCTTGCTAGGCAAGCGCTTATTCCACTGAGCTATATCCCCAGCCCCAGGTTTTTGTATTCTATATTATGAGGTTTGGCCTGTAATTTTCCTTTATAGGAAAATGTATGTTTTCTGTAATTCCTCAAATACTCAGAAAGAACCCACCCACTGGGAAACAAACAATAAATAACTTTTAAAAAGTAAATAAGAAATTGTAATGCATGTGTATGATAGATAAGTAATTGCTAAGAGCTATGAAATGAAAATCTTTCTCCAATCTTACAAATTAGTTTGCTGAAAACAACCTCTGTTATCAGAGATATAATTATAGTTAAATGTATAGAATAAATTGCATATACACATTATAATACATAATAATACATTTTGGAAGTAATTCCAGTAGAATGCATTAAGTCTTCTTCATTCTTTTCTTAGTATCTGTGTTGCGTTTCATTTTCCACCAGTATGTTAACCAGACCCTTACCGATTGACAAGTAAATTATTCCCTATGTTTTCCTGAAATGACCATCTTTGTGTCTGCCTGTGGGTTATCTGTGAAGTAAATAAGAGTGTAGGTACATTTTGATACAAATAGCCAAAATATTTTCCAAATGGTTCATTCACGTCTTTGTGCCCCAACAGTGTATGGACAGACCGTGGCAGGTGTCACAGTGTCCTGGCCAGCACTCAGTGCAGCACAGGGCCCTGAGATTCTTGGTCATGTTGCCTATGTCACACTCCACCCCGTGTACAGGGCCATTCATCATCGACTTGGTGACCTCAGAAATTCAGCAAGCAGTGATTTCCTGCTTGGTATATGTGCAAGAGCTTTGGGAATTGTGGTGTTCTAGAGGCCTGCTGTGACAGCATCGTGGCAGAATGCCAGATATCAAGAGTTTAGCTGGCCTACCTTACTCCTGTCTTTTTTCTTTTTGATCAATGTCCCACCCTTTCTAGGACATAATGGAACAGCTGAAAGAATCCGGGCAAATACTGGCTTCTTTTTGTCAGCATTCCAGCAGTCAGGATGGCTGTGGAAGCCCAGATCCATGGATTGATTAACATGTGGGCGTTTGCCTATGCTGCTTGACCATTGACCATATGGCCCTGAAAAGAATTCATTTCTCACACTTTGCATAGTCAGACCTCTTTTCTGTAGGGTTGTGTATGGCATGCTTGGGTACACTGAGGTGGTACGTGCTACAGAGTTGGCAGTCAGTGCTTATTGAATTTGCAGTAGTTAGCTTTCCACTTGAGGGGAAGGAGGGTGGGAGAGAGATGTAACCTTTGATTACTCCTGGGTCGTTTTAATGAAAAGCTCCTGTTTTTCATCAAATAGGGATAAAGGAGCACCCAGGAGCTTTGGGCTCTGGCTTCAGCTGCTTGGGCCAGAGAAGACTGTGGGAAGGGAGACAGGGAAAAACAAAATTCTTAATCTGTTTGTTTCTAGTTTGATAGTTGATTCTTCCATTATGATAATATTTAGGGACAGAGGGACATACGTAAAGCAAAATAGCTTCAACTTTGTATACAGTATTAACTCAGGCAGAGAAAATATTAAAGTGACAAGCAAAAGAAAATGATCCTTTAAGAAAGACTTGGTAAAGTGGCGTAAGGATTTTTCTTAAGTGACTAGGTCTTCCTTGCTGAGAAACTTCTAATATATCCCTTTCCTTCAACTGACTAATACTTGAAGTCCAAATTCTTTAGCTCAACCCTTGAAGCTCTTTAAAGATGACCACTTCTGCAGTATAACATCTGCTTCCTCTCTCTTTGAAATATGAGCTGCAGACCAGCAGCAGCAGCAGCAGCACCTGAGAGCCTCACTGGTGGCTCCTGCTAATGCGGATTCCCAGGCGTGCCCCAGACTTGCTGAGTCAGCCCTGGAATTTCAGCAAGATTTGCAAGATTCATAAGCTGGCTGTTTGAGAAGCGCCATTCTCCTTCATTCTCTTAAGCCTCCCTTTCCATGCTACAGTCTGCTGAGCTGGTTGAGCTGCCCTTTTCGAACTTGTTCTGTATCATTTCTGTACTTGGTCCCTTACTTTCCCACAGCCTGCCTTTCCTCAAATGGCATTGTTCCCCCAGGAGTGCCCTTCTCTCTCAGCATCATTCTGTGTCATTCAATCGACCCTGCTTATGAAGAGTCTGGAATATGCTAATAATAGTGATTTAGCCAGAGTTTCAAGCTTGATTAAAGAGACAGTTCCCGCCTAGCGCTTGTTGCTGGCTCTCCAGAGGACAGTTCAGCAATGTGTATCAGGAGTTTCAAATCTGTACTTCCCTTAATCCCAGCATCCCACTGCTAGGAATGCATTATACACTGTAAGGATGCATAAAAAGATTGGGCACTACAACATGCAGTTGTAGTACTAAAAAATAATAAATTACATTACAGTTGTATGGTACTGCTATGTAGTTAGGAAAGTTTTATATATACTTAATACATCAGAAACAAAAATCACATTCCTAAAATAGGCACAGTTCTTGTATTCTAAGAGTTTAGAGCTGAATAACAAAGCGAGATATGTAAAGTAAATAACATAGAAAAAATGTAATAATGATGTTGATAGCAGTAACTAATGTCTGTTGGACACCTGCAGTGTTCTAGGCTCTGTTTCACATGCTTTACACGTTTCCTTCCTTTATCCTTACAAAACCCCAGGAAGTCAGGCTATTATTTCTTCTAGGTGAGGAAATTGAAGCCCAGCAAATCCAAGTAATTTGTGATAATTAGAGCCACAGTGAGTGGCAAAGCCAGGATGTGGCGGGTCATTCAAGGTAGAGTGGGACACAAAACAGGGGGTTGGTGTTCACAGTCAGTGCAGGCTTCAGAGAAAGTGCTCTGGGAAAATCAGTGGTTTTTCATGTGCCTATAACTGAGAAAGGATATTCTAGGTCAAGGAAGAAGCATGTATAATAGCATCAGAGGTAAGAGATTTGAGGATCTGAAAAAGATGCATAGAGAGGCGGGTGTAAGGATTCAGAAATGAGTAGGGATCAGAAGTGATTGCATGTTGTGCTGTTAGTTTGAGGGAGCAGCTGGAATTTTTTACAGTACAAATGACCTATGCTAGAAATGCTCAGGAAAGGGACAGCCTGGAAGAAAAAGAGACTGACCCAAAAGTTATCTCAGTGGTTAGATGGGAAATGATGGGGTCATGACCTCAATGCAAAAGCATTGGGGATGGAGAGGAAAGGGTGTCATAATCACCAGTTTATTGAGGCTTGAGCCGTGCTGGTGCACAGGATGCTGATGGCACAAAGAAGCTTATACTAGTCTTCTTGGGTTAAGGGACCATGTTGGAGAGATACAGCAGCAGCAGAATTGATATGACTTAGATGATGGAAGTGGAAATGAGGAAGAAGACAGGGTTTAGGATGACTTCCAGCCTGAGGCTTACATCACTGTGAAAGTTAGTGTAACAGATACGAGGTACGATAAAAATACTTTGAATGTTTAAACAATTACTACAGTAAAAGACACATCGTCATTTATCCCCCTCAAAACACGCCCCCCCTCCCTTTGAACACACTGATTCCATCTCTCTTGGTGCTTCCTGCAGCAGCTCTGGAAAGTCCTTTCTTATGTCTTTAGTTGTGCTGTAATGGCTGCCTGGATGCCCTGGACTAATCCAAACATCTGCCTCCTTTCATGGTCATGACTTTTAGAAAAAAGTCAGGAGTCACATGGTGGCAGATCTGGTGAATCAGTTGGATGAGGACCTACCATAATATTTTTATTTGGCGAAATGGCCAAAAATGTTTTATCAATGAGGGATGATAAAAAACTGTGGTATCTTTTGATCCCCCTGTGTAGCAGTCTTTACTCATCTGTAGTTTAGCTTTGTGTAGTTTCTGTTACCCATGATCAGCCACAGCCTGATCATATAAGAAGTGGAAATTCTTGTAATAAACTATAAGTTTTAAATTGCATGCTGTTCTGAGTAACATGCCAAAATCTCATGCCATTCCACTCCATCCGCTTGGGGTGGGACTAAGACTACTTAAAATGGCTTGTATGCTTGGACATTTAGTGGTACTCATGAAAAGATGCCCCGTGGTTTGGGCTTCAAGATTGGTTTAATGAGCACTTCACTGGTGTGGTCCAGGAGTGTCGGTGGAAGCGATGAGTGTGTGGTACGAGGTGGTTTAACTTTAGCTTTTATTTTTACCATGAGATTATGTGTTCAGATAGGCCTGGATTCCAAAACAGAGATAGAGCCCATTCTCAGCCTGACTGCACCTGGAGCAGAGCCACAGCTGTCTCACAGCAGCTGTAATATCTGGGCAAGCAACAGAACCGTACTGAAAGCCACCAACACTTGAGGGTTATTTAACTACTCCAGCTAAAGCTAGTGAAAGTGGATTGATACACTCGGTCCTTTACTCGATCCCACTGCTGTCTGTGTGTTCTTTGAGGGCCTGTGTTAGTTGTCTTTATGGCACCTGTCTAACTGTATTGGTTACAATTCTCTAGAGCAATAGAATTGATGGGGAAATATATATAAAAATCACGCAAGGACAGTTATTCCATAGGCTTACAGGGTCAGAGGCAGGAAGGTCCACAGGGTCTCTGCATGCTGGCCAGCCGGAGGATTCACTAACTGTTCAGTCGAAAAGGTGGCAGCTGGAGAAGAAGCGGATCAAACATGCAGGGCCAGGCCCATACTGAAGTCCAGGAAGCTCCCTGCAGAGTCACTGGTACGGATGGATTGAAGGCCGAGGAGACTGAAGTCTGATGTCCACAGATGATGACAGTAGCCAAGCACGTGTCTGCTCAAGCACAACGGAGCTTTTCAAGTGCTGTCTGACTTCTTTATTTCCGTTTCATTCCATTCAGGCTTCAAGCACACTGGAGAGTGCCACCCACAAGCAGTGTTAGTACATGTGCTGCCGAAGCGAACACTGCCTCCCGCAATCAGAGTGCACCGTCCCCCTCAGCTTGTTGGCCTGTGTGCCCACGTCTCTGGCAACACTCCAGCAGTGTGCCTTCCTAACCTATTAGTCCAGCAGTGTTGACATATCATGATTAATGGTCACATCAGCCCAGCCTGATGTCATTTACAAAGTTGACACAATTCATTGAATTTGGGGGAAGTGTGGAAAGATTAATTCTCTTGTATTAGAGCAGCATTTCCTTAGTGTGATCATTGAACCAGAATCATTATGGAACTTGACAGAATATAGATTATTGAACCCATGCCAAGCCTGCTAAAAAAGGGTAATTGGGATGAGAGTCTGAGCAGTTCTCCAGTGTGCTTAAGTTTGGGAACGATTGGCTGTAAAACCAGCTGCATATTTCACACATATTTTAGCAGGATATTATGTACTTTATTCACCTCCCTCTCAGTTGATAACAGACACTTTCTCTTGTAGTTCTTCCCAGACCAGAGAACTCTTGTGATGTGAAAGGATGCCTGGACAGATGGGTGAATGGGTAGATGGATGCATGGACACCCCACCCTCGTTACTTCTGAGCTAGGGGCAAAGGATTGTTAATTTACATTTTAGAAAATTTGCCTCCAGAACATTCATTGATAAGAATGAATTTGCAAGTAAAACAAATAGTGCCTCAGCTGACATATTTTCTCCATATTACCATTCTTTTGAGGTTTTTCTGGAAAGTTCTTTTTTCTTTTTCTGGAAAGGTTTAAATTTTAATTATATGTGTAATTAATATATGGGTATATTCTTATAAAATATAAAATATTACTGATAAAGTCAAAGTTTCCTTTGATCCTCTCCCCATATATTGGTCCCTTCCTTTTTAATTTTAATTTTTGGAATTTTATCCTTCTATAGTTTTTCTATATATGTGTACCACTAATATTTGTGGTTCAGACTCATTAAATATATATTTATACAGGTAGTGTCTATTCTGATTAGCTTAGCATCCATTGGAATTGCTCAGAGCCCTGTGTCACTGGTAGTATTTTGAGCATCAACCTTGTGGTTTGTACCTTTACTAAATATGCGTGTGTGTGTGTGTGTGTGTGTGTGTTTTAGGTGCCATACTGTACATACTTTTTAAAATATTTTTCTCCCATAAATCTTGGCATGTATTCCTGTCAAATGTGTAAATTTACTTTATTTTTCAAAAGTTGCTTCATGGCATTCCTTCTAGTAGTATTTTTGGCTATTTCTATGTTGATGGACATGTAGGTACTTTTTATTGTTATTATAAACAGTGTTGCCATATAGTTATCTATACTGCCTTGAGTACCTGTTATTTATTAACTTATTGGAGGAGGACATCATTATGTTGTAAAGCTGGCATTGAACTTGTGATCCTGCTCACAAGTTCTGGGGTTATATGCATGCATCATCACATCTGGCTTTGTTTTTTCTTTTTTTTTGTGCCGGGAATTGAACTCAGGACCTTGCGCATACCAGGCAGGCACTTGTGCCATTGAGCTATATCCCTGGCCCAACACATCTGGCTTAAATAGTAATGAAAAAAATTATTTCCATCTCTCTCTCTATCTATCTTTGAGCTTAGAGAAAGTGGGAGAGGGAGATGGAGAAGAGAATGAAAATGCTGGGCCATAGGTTCTGAGTTTTCACTTTTCGATACTACCAAATTCATCATCAAAGAGACCATTAATTTATACTCCCATAATTCCTCCATAGCATTTCTAGACTTTTTGTCATCATATTTTAAGGTTTGACAGTTGTCAACAGTGATAACAAAATTTTAACTTGTTTTCACTAATTAGGAACAATCTGCACATCATTTATGTGTATTAGCCATTTGTCTTTCTATTTCATAAATCGTCTGTTCTGATCTGCCTAATTTTCTGTTGGAGTGGTTCTTTTTTTATTGATCTGTTGTAATTTTTCTATATCCAAAATACTTAAATATGTTGCAAATATTTACTCAAAATCTAGATTTGTCTTTTACCTTCGCTTACACTGCCATTCATTATTTGCCTTTGCTGTGAGACTTGTGGTTGTCATTTGTGACTTGTATTTAGTGTCTGCTGGCCGTTAGTTAGCCTTGCTTCCTGGTAACTAGTTATGCAATTAGGGAATAACTAAATTGCTTAAAATTGTCCATATGTAGGAGGCCTGAACAGCTCTCTTTAATAAAGTGAAATGTATTTAATTGCATGGAATTTTAAATGTGTCTGTTTTGGCCACTCGGAAATGTGTGGTTTCTATGTTCCGAATATGCGTTGGCTGGGTTATTGTGCTATAAATAAATGGAACTGTTACATTAATAATAACACACCTCCTTATATTTTAATTAATTTACTGTTGTCAGAAGGTGATTTGTTTTTATCTCCCAAAAGAAAAATTAGAGCTCTTTCATTAGACTCACAGCAGTAGGCTTTGTTCATAAGTTGACGTAAACTATCACCTCATTTTACCAGATTGCATTGCCATGGGTATCAGTAATATGTATAGACAATTTTGTATTTCATATGTGAATTCTAAAAGTTTATTTATGATTTAATCATTTGGAATTCTGCTTTTATTTTTCCACAGAAACTGATGGGTTTCTAGGTTTCCAGCAAGTGTAAACAAACATGCTTAAAATACTACGGTGGTGCTCTTAATACCTCTTAATAGAGGATGCAACACTGGATATTCTTTGGTCTCAACATGGAAAATATAGTTTTATCATGTTATTTTTGGGTTCCAATTGTAGACATGAATGTAGGAAGAGCAGCTCTGGAGATTTGCAGCAGCTTTGGAGATCAGAGACTGTGGAGTGGGGCTATAAATTTCTTGGAAACTATGAAAGTGGTGGAACATTTTTTCCCCAGTATTGTATATTTAAGAACACATGTAACTTGCATTTATTCATTCTTTATAGCTGGGTCATCATTTGTTGAAAGGGCATTGCTTGGGAGCATGACTTCTTCTGAAGCAAGGGACATTTCTCTAGAATCGCCGTTTTTCTACCTGCTTGGTGTGGCCTAACAGCAGCATGAGAACTAGTAACACTGTTCTCACTAACTGCACTAATTTAAAGCCATTGACAAAGCAGTGAAACTCTTCACATTAGTTGCAAAGTGTCTGCAATAGGCATCGGGTAGTCTGTTGTAGGTCCTCCTTGGACCAGCAGAAACACAGCTGGAGAGTGTTCCAGTCCTGGGTTGTCTTTCCCAAGTGTGAGTCACCATTACCTGTGAATAATTTCCAGGATCATCATTCATTTTTGTGAGTGAGGCTGCTGCACTCTCGCAGGGTACAAGGAGGTAGGTGACCAAATGAGACCTAGAAGTCCTGAAAGAATTATTTACCATTTTTAAAAAATTACTTTTCATTGTGGATTGACAAATTATAGTTGTACATATTTAGAGAGTGCAGAGTGGTGTTAGAAAGAAAGTCAGGTGCACAAAGACTGCTAGTTCGTGTTCTCACTGGTGCGTGGAGTGTAAAGCGGTCAGACTCAGGCGCGGAGAGCAGGACGCTGCATCCGGGGGAACAGGGAGATGCTGTGCAGAGAACCAGCTTTCAGAAGTGAGGGGTTTTTCTTTTCCTTCCTTCCTTCCTTCCTTCCTTCCTTCCTTCCTTCCTTCCTTCCCTCTCTCTTTTTTTCTTTCTTTGAGAACTATTACAGAGTATGGTGAATTTACAAATCAGTAAAAATAAATTCCTTGTGTTCTTACCACACAAAATGATGGATAATTGAGCTTATAAATATGTTAAATGGAAAACTATAGAAGTACTTAAAAAAAACTTTAAAAAATACATGTAACATGCTTCAGAAAGCATGCACTTATTTATTTATTTAGTTATTTTTTTTTTTTGAGACAGGGTGTCACTATGTAGTTTAGGGTGGCCCTGAACTCACTATGCAGCCTGGGCAGGCTGCACGGTGATCCTCCTGCCTCACCCTCCCAAGTGCAAGGATTGCAGATGTGCACCACCACACATGGCTTAAAAAATTATTTTAAGCATATTGGTTTGCTTCTGAGAAGTCTATTCATTGCAGTTGATAATGAAAAATTTATCTTTGACTATTCATTACAAGTGAATAATTTGTGTCTTTGTGAAAACTACAAATGTGCACCTGGAGAGAACTTATCTGTATTGCAGGTAGTGGGAGTAACTATATCCTGACAGAACTTTAAATAAGGGAGATCTTTGGATTCAAAATCCTGGTCACTTTGTCAGTCTACTTGGTGTCGTTTTGCCTGTTGAGCTCCTGTCAGGACTTACCTGAAGACGAGATGCTAAGAATTTATCAGTGGGAATCAGGACATTGTGAAGTAAGGACTACTGATAAATCACTAGCAGGGGTGACCACAGGGGCACCCACACAGTATTATTCACTCTAAATCACTTTAAATTAAAGTTTGATGAAAAATCCATCACGACCATGGATAATTAGCATTATCTGTGTGAGAACTGACTTGGAATTTTTTTCTTTTGAGACTGTGTCTCATGGAGCTCAGGCTGACCTTGAACTTTTGATACCCCCGCCTCAGCATTCATGGCAGTGAATTATAGACATGGGTTACCATATCTGGTGTGCGCCCTCCCTCTCTCTCTCTGTCCTCTCTCTCTCTCTCTCTCTCTCTCTCAATAACAAATATAAAAATATAAGGGAAATTTTGTTACTTGTATATATTAACCATGTTATATATTTTATGTGCGGCCCAAGACAATTCCTCTTCACTCAGTGCACCCCAGCAAGCCGAAAGGCTGGGTACTCACAGCAGATTTTATGGATGGGCGTTTTATCGATCCTTATCATCTCAGCTCATGCACATTTCTTAATAATGGTATCCATTAACAGCCCAGAGGAAATGCTTGGTATCATTTGATCAAGATTTACGTCCTGTAGAAAGAACGAAATGCTTTCCAGGGGTAACCTGATTCTTCTGACTTTCTTTATGCTGCCATACTTGTGATCATTTAGTGTGTTTTTAAGAGAGGCATGAATTTGGAGGTATTTTGCTTTGGTGAAATTAGGATTGGGCATATATTTCCTTATAGAAATTAATGTATGGTTATATTGGTCCCTTTTTTCATGTAACTATTTTAGCTTAGCTTACAACATAGATTTTATGAGTTTCAGAATGTTTATATTTGTCTGAAAAATACTGTTTTTCCTATACGTGCAGATGGAGCAAATGACAAATAGCTATAACGAGAAAATAATATTGTCTTAATTTATTTACTTTCATAACTTCTTGGAAGAGGATTATCACTGTGTTCCTACATGAAGCACAAAATCTTTAGCATGTCTTATTTTGTTAAGGTCTAGTCTTTGGTCTTACATCTTTCACTAAAATACATACCCATTGCCCAGAGGTGACTTTTAAGTTAAAAGAAATATATTTAGAGCAAGCTGAATGTCATGATTTCTGTCTGAAATTCACATTTTGCTCTTGTTTTGTACCATGATCTTTTGCAAAGCAGTTTTAGGTGAATATAGTTGATGCTTAGTTTTTATGTATGTAATTTATTTGTAGAATTTCTGTCACAGCATCAAAGCTTATATGAATTCAGCCAAGACCTTTATGTATTTATTGGTTTTTGAGTAGAAGTCTCACTCTCCCCAGGCTGGCCTTGAACTCCAGGGCTTAAGTGTAGCTGGAATTAAAGGTACATGAGCCCCACCATCTGGCAGCAGAAATGTTTATGAGTCTGTAATCTCTGCTTTGTTTCCTACTTGCTGTGATTGTTCTCAGTGCCTGGCCCTTCTCATTTTTCAAAAGAACACATGGAGGAACACTTATGAATGTGCTGTATTCAAAGGTTGGTTGATTTCCTCGTGGACATCCTGGTTGGGCCGGGCTGGCTTGTAGAGTGTTCTGGCTTCTCAACCTTTCCTCTTGGGATCGAACTTAGGCTCAGCAGGGCTGTCTGCCTGTGCAAAGCTACAGACTCCTGGTGAGCAAATTTGAGATGTGTAGCAGACAAGCGGATGTCTTCACAGCGTTCCTTCGAAGTGTTCCTGTTTGCTTTTAGTTTTAAAATGTGAATCTTTATATGACCTACTTTATTTATGTGTTTTAAACATCAGAAGCACACAGGTCCAGAGGTTGGGGAAGGTCAATAAGGTCTGTAACAGGTAGAGGAAAAAAAAAGGGGGGGACTTTGTGAGTCTCTGGGTGCACGTATTTGCTGTCTCACCCGTCTGTCGTTACTCTTTGGGAAAGGCAGCAAAGGTGGAGGAGGGTATATTGTGAAGTACTCTCTGGTTAATTTTCTTTAAATTCTTTCCTTGATACTCTCCAACTTGTTGGTTACTTGGTATCTTAGTGAATGCTTCTGGGGAAACCTTGATGCTCGGTGTTAAATTTGTTTTACGGGAAGCTTTACTGTAAATGAACATGAGTGTCTTGGCTTCCTAGCTCACAGCTTTACGCACCGCACTGTGAAAAGATAAAGCAGCTGCCGCCACCAGTAAACAGGCGCACTGTCTGGCGATTTCTTAGCCTTGCCCAGAGCAGGCACCGGTCCTGGGGGTGGTGCTGTATAATCTCATCCGGTCAGAAGACAGCTAAAGTAGGTCCAAGATGAGGTAATGCAAGGGCAGTTCCTTTGTGCGTGTTAAGGCCTCCGTTCACACATTTGCTACTGATGTGCCAGGTATGTTGGTAGAAGTCAGCCTGGCGAAAGTGAGGCTCTGCTCTGAAGCCCCCGTCACCCCCCGCTAGGCTGCCTGCCCTGACTCCCGCTCGGGGAGCAGCACAGTGCCCGTTTGCTCTCGCCCCAGGGAGCTGCTTTCGGGAAGCAGGCAGGGAACAGACAACAGCTGGTGGGAAGAGAATGGAACTCCAGGGGCTTTTAAAAAAGCCATGAACTCAGCTCTGTCTCCCAGGCTCACAGGGTGAAAAGCAGGCTGGCAGGGGGCTGGGTAAGGCGTAGGCCAGGCCTGGGTCCTGCCTTTTGCTACTGTATTATCCTCAGCCCTGTGGTCCACTTCCTGCTTTGCCCTTTGGCTTGGGTGCTGTTTCTGACCTTTACAATTAAAGATTTGGCCTTTCAGGTATCGCATTGACATCCAGGCTGTTTGTGGCTCTCTCTGCTCAGGAGAGTTGGTCTGTTCTGATTTTACTTCATGTTGTTATTGAACTTTGGAGTGTCTGTCCAAGTAGCCTGCCAATGGAAAAGGGGCTGGCTGCAGGACATACAGGGTGCTTCCCAAGTGCCACCAGCATTTTAATTTTTACTTGCTTATATGCAAGCATATGTCAAATACACACACACACACACACACACACACACACACACACACATATATAATTTTTTTTAAGAAGAATAGATTTATTAGCATCCCAGAGTCCCTTCCCCCATTGCAGTGTGCTGGTCTGGGGTCCTTGGTCAGTTGTCAGGTTCAACCTGGAGGCCACTGGAGGCCACTGGAGCTGTCGACCTCCAAGGACGCAAATGTGCCCAGCTTTCCATCACTGATCACAAGTCGGTATCCATCCCCCATGCCCTTGGCCTTTGCTGTCTTTTTGGCCACAAGGAGGCGGTGACCTGGAAGCTGCTGGTCTTCTTCCTCAGGCTGGTTAATGTGAGGAATGGGCTTCTTAGCAATTACCAGGATGTGCACAGGGGCCTGTGAAGCCACACCACGGCACACGAGACGCTGCTGGTCTTCATGCAGAATGACAACTGGGAGGCTTCTATCCAGCACCTGGGAGAAGATGGTTGGGGCTGCTTTTCCAAGAGCTGCATGCTGGGCCTTGGCCACTTCATTCCTGTCAGTCACACCCGCAGCTCCTTGGACCTATGCCCCTTGCATCCTGTGGCAGCTATGGCTGTGAGTGCCACATATTGGTGGCCAGCACCACTGCCGCAGCCATTTCTCAAATATATTTTTAAAGGGAAGAGCACAAAGGTAGGATTTGAATCTCCCTCTTTATTGCCAGGAAAACTGAAAGGATAGATAACTTTGCTTTTAGACAATAGATGTTTCTTAATTGTAATGGGATATCTTAATTATAGTGGAGGAACAAAGTGCATGTAGATGAGCTACACTAACAAGAAACAGTATTGATGGAATAGCAAGTTACATATTAGTCTTCTGATTATTTTAATAATGACTCATTGCTACTTGAAAGCAGATGTATATTCACGCAAATATATGAGTGTGAACATACAGGTCCTTATTAGACAGATGCATAAATAAAGGTTTACGCTATATACAAAGGATTTACAAGGTAGACTTTCAGTAGCCGCCTGCAGAGTCAGTTGTGGAGAATGCAAAAGGGCATTGTATGCTGGTGACCTGAAGGATCCAGTCAAAATGCAGAGTCCTAGGTGAACTGATGCCAGGAAGCTGAAGGGTCTGTGCTTGAAGCCAGGAGACAGACGTCCAAAGGCTATGGCATAGACTCGAGCTCCTCCAGAGAAGTGGAGGCAGGACTTTCTTCTTTTTCCCTCTTTTCTTCCATCCAGGCCACAAGCATATTGGTTGGTGCTACCTACACCCAGGGTGTGTCTTCCCTCTTTAGTAAGCCAATCTACTAGGTGTTTGTTATTCAAGTTGACACCACAGTTAACTATCACATGTTGTTACAAAAGTGTGCATTCATATGCACATTTCTGTGTGTCTGTATTAGTTTCCTGTGACTGCTCGATCAAAGGATCACAAATGCAGTGTCCTACAACAACAGAAATTTATTCTTTTATAATTCTGGAGGCCAAAAGTCTAAAAGAAGTCTTAGGGTCTCAAGTCAAGGTGCTAGCAGGATAGTGATGCTTCCTGAGACTAGAGAATAACTTCATTCTTTCCCATTTCCAGCTGCTTCCTTTACTCATGTCCCTTCCTCCATCTTCAGAGCCATGGGAGGAACATCTTTTCTCTAAGTCAGTCTTTCTAACATCTCTCACATGACTTTCTTTTGGGTCTAATCTCCCTTTGCTTACTCTGGACCCTTGTAATTAATTGCATTTAGGGCACACGCAGATAATGTAGGAGATTTAGTCTTCCTACATCAAGAAATTTAACTCAATCAAGCCTTCAGAGTCTGGGCTATGTACAATAATACTTGCAGGTACAGGGTTTAGGATATAGACGTTTTGGTGGAGCAGGTTGGCCACAGTGGGTGGGGGACAGAGATTTCAAACCTCCTCGCTGTGTCCCGAGTGGACCTGTAAGATGCTGCACCACAGCAGCAGTGAGTACACCTGCCCTCAGGTCTTCCATCTCAGTTCTGTTTTTCACTAAAAGGAGCCAGGTTTTTGTTTGTTTGCTTTAAAAGAAATGGCTCATTCTTGAACTTACAAAAAGTATAAGAGAAAGTGTCATGGGAATCTCCCAGCTATGAATAAATAATAAAAGTAGCGCATTATAATCCACTGAATAGAGTTACGAATTCAGCCAGCCCTTACTTGCAAAAATGTTATCAGGTAGCTCCTTCTAAAAGTGGCTCACCAAATAAACATTCCTGGCCTCTGGGTTGCTCCCCTCCTTCTCGTGTTGGATTCCAGGTTCTTCTGATCTCAAAGAACTAAATGAGAAGAGCAAAAGGCAGTGGCCAAGTTTATTTGAAAAAGTGGAAATGAAGAGAGAGAGAGAAATTGACTCTGTAGAGTGAGCTTGGGCTGACCAAAAGAGGAAAAGCAAGATGAAAGGACACGCTGGAAAAAGCGGAGTGGGTTACTATGAGGAAAACCACAATAGCAGGTTCCCCTAGCGACTGTGTCCACTAGCGACTGGCCAAATCTTGAGGAAACTCTATGAGGACTTGTGCATATATGAGTCCTGGTAGGTGGTACTGGGATCCCATGCCACAGACTGAGGTCAGGTCTAGGCTAAAACAATTGAAAATCTGCTGGAGTTCTCTTGAGAAGTCCAGGGGCTAGGCTTTGGGAGCTGTTCTGTGCCTGAGTCCTGGATCTTGTAATTAACAGGTCACAGCTACTTCCCCAACCAACTTTGCCACACCCTGATCTCCTATGTCAAAGGCTGCAGCAGTTTCTTGTACCGGAAATTAAAGAAGTGCTCAGAGAATAATGGGAAACTGTCGAAAAGATAGATGCTTCCTTTGGCCAGCACTGGACAACGTGAGCATTGAAATAAATAATAAAAGTAGTGCGTTATAACCCTATTGAACAGAGTTACAAATTCAGCCAGCCCTTACTTACAAAAATAAATTTACAAATTGAAAGCTTGATGAGGAACAGAATATTTACATAGTTGCTAAATGTTTCCACAGCATCATGATTCATTATAAAGAGAAGAGGTTTGAACTGACAGTGGAGAAGATTGGCTGATCAAAGTAAACAGGATCCACAATAGAACAAATTGAGATAATGCACGGCTTGTTAGAAGCCAAAGAGAACAGTGTGACCTTTGCAACATTTCTTTTAAGATACATGACCTGAGTTTAATAGTGAAGGACCTTCTACAAACTATCTGGCATATAATTTTCAAAACACATCCTATTTAGGAAAGTGAGAAGATGTGATATAATGCAGTGGAAGGCTCAAAGAAACCAGTTGGAAATTTTATGCTGCACTACCAGAAGGTCTGCTTAGGTCATTTGTTGGTGAACTCCTGACTTACTTAGTTCCTGGGCTGATTACTTTCCTTAGTGAAAACTCTTTGGATTTCCTGCCTTCAGGGTGTAGATAGAGTGCCTGTGTTCCCTTACCTGGGGCAGGTTTGGGGGTGTGAATCTAAGCATTTTAATATTTGCGTACAAATCTCACCATCGTCTATGGAATCTTATCTTCAGTTGTGTTTGGTGCTGTTTCTCCTCCCCACTTCCTCAAGCATGCTCTCTGAAAAATCTCTCCAGTGATTAAAAACTCTGTTCTTATGATGGCACATACTAGCACTCTAGCCTAGCACTCCAGAAGGCTGAAGCAGGAGAACCTCAACCTGGACAACTCAGCCACTTAGCAAGACACTATCTCAAAAGAAAAATAAAAAAGAACTGGGGATGTTGCTTCTTCTGAATATCTGACCTCTTTGACCACTAATCTTAATCTTTACATATTTGTTAATCAGTTTTACATGGAGGGACTGTTTCTAGCAACACCGAAGATACTGGACTTTGTCAAAACAATATTACGTCAGTGTTCAGGCCGCAGCTGGTAGTCTTTAGAACTGAGATAGATGGACAGTGGAACCGCTATGCCCTCATGAAAGCCTTCCTGACCCCTGCTCATACTAACATCAAGTGTACAGGTCCCTATTTCCTCTGTGGCAGCTCATTCCCCTCTTGGAACTTACCCAGGACTTTGTTGCAGTGATTGATAAACTCAACTTTTTATATTCCTTAATGATTGGTAAATTCTTTTACCACTGTGGTCCTGTTCTTTCATACGGTGTGCCTGGCTGGGCAGTAACCTCTGTTTTGAAGCAGTCTTACTCTTTTGAAGTAGCTTGAATATCAAGCTACTCCCTTTTCAGCTGCTTCATGAGTTTACCAGGTGACCCCATTTCCTTGACCTCTGGGTATTCTGAGTGTTGATCAAATTATCTGGTTGCTTTCTTCAGGCTGTTATTAGCCCATTTACTTAAAAAAATCTTTCCTTGTGGGCTTGTTCGTAGATAAGGAAACCTCTTCACTGCCTCTGGTGGTTTTGGAGGAGAGAAAATGTAGATGTTTCTATTCATTTTGCACTCTTTTCAGAGATGTGTTTTTTCAAAAAAATTTTTCCTATTGGAACCTTCTTCTTCCAATAAACCTGATATAGAGCCTGAATATATAGAACAGAAATGCACTAAAAAGATAGTAGGAGGTTAAAACAATAAGAATCTTCTCTGCTTGACTAGAATTGAATGACTCACCCCCACCTTTTCCAGCTTCACACCTTTTCATACCTACATCCCCTGTGGGGCTGGTTCCAGGACACACTCCCTCGCCTAGATCCCTTTTCTGGTGAAAGGAAGTGGCGGGGACTTAGATTACGCATCATCCCAGACAATTTCCCCATTTGCCCTCAATTATTTCAGACTTCCCTAATGTATTAGTTTGCCAGGTTGCTATAGTGAAGTAGATGAATGGTTTAAGCAGCAAAATTAAATTTTGCTGCTTAATTTGCTGTAATTTGCTCCCAAATTACAGTTTTGGAGATTAGGATCCTGCAGTCAAGGTGTGGAAGTATTGATTTCTCTTAAGACCTCTCTCCTGGTTTGCAGATGGCCACTTTCTCTTCTGACTTCATGTGGCCTTCCTCTGTGTCTGTATCCTAATCTCTTTTGATGAGGACATCAATCCTATTGGATTAGTGCTTACTCTGGTGATCTTATTTTAACTTAATTACCGTTTAAACACCTTGGCTCCAAGTACAGTTACTTGTGAGGCCTTGGGAGCTGGGACTCCAATGTGTGCACTGCTGAGGGCCACACTGCAGCTCGTAATACCGAGCCACTGCCTTTGGTAGTTTGGCACCAAGTTTCTTGGCAGGTTTGCTCTTGAGTGGACGCCAGCACTGCCTGGTTTCCATGGGCCTGCTTCAGCTGGGGGTGGGCAGTGGACCGGATTAAACAGGACTGAGTGTGGAGAGTGAGTGTTAGAATTAAGTGTTAGTTATGAGTTAGTTGTGAAATATTATTTTTTACAGCCTTCAATTTAGCTTTTAATCTCTTCTGGCCCAAAGCACTTTATAATACTCAACTGACTGACGTGGGGACTCAGATCCTCCAAACAGCGCTTTGAAAAGGAAATAGGAAATGAAAGAGCGCACGGCCTGCCTGCCGTAAGTCCTTCTCAGACCCTCTCCCTCCCCTTTGCTTCCCTGGCTCCAGCCTTCCCTTCCAAAATCACCTGAGAGAGACTTCCAAAATTTGCTCGTAGCTTTCTGCTTCATCTTCTTGATTTTTTTTGTTGCTGGACAATGAAAAGAATCACTTTACACCAGTAGTGGTTTTCTACTTCTATGTATAAAAATAGCTAATTATAATCAGTAACATCTTGGGAGCTGCCATGTAAGTGAGATTCTTGGTACATTTGAAAATCCAGCTGAAGGATAAGGTTGCAATTTTATTTGTTCCATTTATTTAATGGTGAACTGGTTTGTATATACAGGGTATGGATTGGAGAATGTGTATTGTAATTTTATCATAAGGAAAAGATTTGCCTGATTGCTCTTTAATGGATTATCTGTGAAGTTGGTTTAGCAGTATGAAGTATCATTGTGCTTCAGCAATAGAAGGGACCGTAGATACAAATTTAAATATAGATCGAGTATACCATATCCAAAATAATTGGAACCAGAAGTGTATTAGATTTTTTTGAATCTTAAAATATTTGCATATACACAGTGAGATAATTTAGGGGTGGGACTCAAATCTAAACACAAAATTAACTTTTTGAGGGGCACAGGATCTCACTATGTAGTCCAGGCTATCCTTTAACTCACTAAGTAGCCCAGGCTGGTCTTGAATTCATGGCGCTCCTCCCGCAGTGCTGGCGTTACAGGCGTGTGCCACCATGCTTAGCTACATTTATGTTTCATATACACCTTGTACACATAACCTGAAGTTAATTTTATACAATGTATTTAGTGTGCCTGTGTTTTGATTCTGAGCTCTAAAATTAGATTGGGTGTGGACTACTTGGGATGTCATGTCAGCACCCAGAAAGTTCTGGATTTCAGATTTCAGAAGAGGGATGCTTACCGTGTAATACTTTTCTCAGTATGGAATCAGCAGTCCAAAGACTAAGTGTTTATGTGAGATTGCATGAGTAGTTTCAGAGCTAGAATTTAAGCACAGATAAACTGATCTGCACCTTAAGTCCAGATCAGTTTCTGTACTGATGTTACTTTTCTGTTTTGGTTTTTCTCCCCTCCCCTTCCTCCCTGCTGGAGACAGAACTAGGCCTCTCACATGCTAAGCATGCAGTCACTGCTGAGCTAGACTTCCACCTCCAGTCCCTGCTTCTTGAAAAAATTTATGTCCCTAAAATCAGTGTGATAAAACAAAAAGAATATATTTTATTCAATTAAAAACAGAATGAAAAAGTAGTGCAGAATTCTGTGGGCATCTATTAAGCTGATTGTTTCAAATACGAATTTTCAAAGACCCATAAAAGTTATTATAGAGGTGGATAACATTTTGTAGGCCGTGGCATGGGAAGAAGATTACCACTGGGATTTGCAGCTTTAAGTATAGCAAGTGTGAGCAGAATGAATTTTATTTCATTCAGCAAGGTGGGAGAACACCAAGGCTTTGACTTGGACCTGCATGTTGGGACACAGGGTCCCTGACAATTGTTAACATTTAAAGTGGAACCCATAAGTGTATTTTACTCCTATGTAGAGCAGCTCATCAAAGAATGCTGCTCTTCTCTGTGGGTCTGATTTGGATCTTTTTCATTCTCCAGCTTTAGCATCTCTAATTCTTGCTACTTGGTACCCAGAATTTGTTCTGCAGATGAGCTCCTCTAGTAGAACTTTTTAGGAATGTGGAGTCTCTGGCTCCATCTCAACTGATATTTTAACAAGGTTCCCAGGTGATTGTTATGTGTAATAAAGTATGAAAAACATTGAACTAAGGCTGTGTTTTACAAAACATGGTTCCTAAAGTGGCAGCATCAGCATGCCCTGGAACACTGTTAGAAGGTGTGCATTCTCATGCCCCGTACAGGACCAACCAAAACTGAAACTCTGGGCTGGGCTGCAGCAGTATTTGTTTAGGAAGTACAGTGGTTCGTGCTAAATCGTGCTCAAGACTGAGAACCATTCAAGAGTGGTGTGGTTCAAGTAGATCTGATGGTGACTTATGGGAGAAATACACTTTAAATTATAACACACACCCACAACTTAGAAGTTTATCTTCTGTGCTGTCTGCTCTGGCATTTTTCAGGTTTAGTCTAGTAAGTGTATATGTGGAGTGTATTAACTTATTTATATAAAGATTTGACCATCATCCAATAAACTGATTATCTGAGTCACTAATGGGACACAGGCTGCAGTTAGGGAACTGCACTTTAATGTAAATTTTCTTAATCTGTTTGTTCTGTGCCATGGCCCTTTATGATAGTTTGATAAAGTCCTGGATCTACTTTCAGATTGATATTTTTTTAAGTGCATGTAGTAGAACATACAGAGTTGCCATAGAAAGCAAATATAGTCTTCTCTTCGTATTTACTGGGGACTAGATCCAGGACTTCTGCAGATACCAAAATGTGGGTGCTTAAGCTCTTTGTATTAAATGTCATAATATTTGCACATAATTGGTACAGTCTTGTATATGTTAAATTGTCTCTGGATTACTTTATATAATACAATGCAAATAGTCATTATACTGTGTGCTTAGGGAATAATGGAGAGAAAAAACAAGTGTGTTCATGTTTAATACAAATAAATCCTATTTAGGAAGTATTTTTAGCAACAGTTGATTGGATTTGTAGATGCAGAGTTTGCAACTATGGAGTACCAACTGTATACTGACTATCAAAATAATAATGTTGTAATATATGTGGTGAATCTAGAAGTACTTCATTTAAATTCCAGATGAGTACTAATGATATTTCAAGACATCTGGTGTTACTGTTATATAATATGAAGATGAATGTGATTTCTGTTGGTAACAAAGTTATAATTATTGCTACTAATACTGTGGTTTTGCCTATATTCACATTTGAAATAAATTGCTAAATTTTATCTTAAGTGAGACACGATATAAAATTCTTTCCCACATCTGACTTTGGATTTCCAGAATTTTATTGATTT
This sequence comes from Dinomys branickii, assembly GCA_004027595.1. Classification (NCBI taxonomy): domain Eukaryota; kingdom Metazoa; phylum Chordata; class Mammalia; order Rodentia; family Dinomyidae; genus Dinomys; species Dinomys branickii. The sequence continues at coordinate 151,670 of PVLD010000195.1, forward strand.
CTCTCCCCTACATGGATCTTGAGTCAAGAACTGTTGGTCAAGAGGAGCCTTTCTTTAGGGGACAGTTCTCAAACTTTAAGTTGAGATGCTAAGTCAAGAAAGTCATCTTCTTAGAATTGTTTAAAGCTTTTGCTTTGTGAGTGCCATAGTAATGGAATCCTTTTTTAGAATGTTCTTTTCTGGCATTTTACTGAGGTTTTCTGGAAGCCCAAGTCTAAGCAATGGATAATGTTCTCCAGTCTCCATTTCAGGACACATTCAGTTACTCAAGCCAGATTCCTGGCCATCAACCCAGTGTGATGGGTTGTGGGTGTAGACTGCATGATGTGAATCAGGAATTCATAGTTTATTAGCTGTGTAACCTTCTCCAGTTTACCTGCTCTTTGCTTCCACTCTCCACCCATGAGGTGGTAGGATTGTTCTCACCAGCAAGTGGTGTATTCTGTGTATTGCCTTGGAACAGTGTCTTGAATGGAGTAAGTGGTTAGTGAATGTTACCCATTACAGTTAGCCGTGACTTCTCCCTACCCCTCATCCTTTGAATGCAGTTGGTTAGAAAATTATGTATATTTTCCTTACAAAATATATTTTTAATTCCTCCACTGTGGCCTGTTTTCCATTGCCATCGATCTATGAGCCGTACTCTTTCTCTGGACTCTTATCTCCTTCCTCCTGCCTCCAGTTCATTTTCTGTGTAACAACCAAGTGATCTTTTGAGAATGCAAATGAGTAATCTTTAAAAATGTAAATGTATCACTTTACCATGTAAAATTCTTACCTGTCCTTTATTTATATACCTGACTGCTGTCTGGGTGATACTGTTGTCCTGTCCATCTCTGAACTTGCCATTCACCTGCTCTTCTGTGGCACACTGGCTGCATGTCAGTGTTTGGGTAGCAGTCCTGCTATTCTTCTGGCTCTGGGTGTGGCCTCCTTGTCTCTCGTAGGAGACTGCTGTCCTTTCCAAGTCTCTCACCCTTATTGTTGTGTGTGTTAATTTGTCACATAGCCTTCCCTCATCACTTCAGCTAAATCAAGGTACCTACCTTGGGAGCCCCTTGGCTGAGTTCTTCTTTTACCAGCTTGAAGCTCCTCAAACCCATCAAAAATTAATATTTCCTCTCTGTTGGGAAACGGTATTTAGTCTGTTATTATTAAGCACATAACACTATGTAGAGTGTACACTTTTTTTAGAAAGATAAATTTTACACCCTATGAATATTAGGTGGGTGTAGAGCTATTTTAAGAAACTACTCTCTCAAAATTGTGCAAGCTAGCATTTTAACAACGGTATTGAAGAACGAAGGAGCGGAGGAGCCCTCCTGTGGAACCTGCCTGCAGGCCGGGGACGGAGTTGTGGTTGGGCCTCCTCACTGTTGTCAGCCTTTTCTACTCCAAGACTGCAACCAGGGTCATCAGATTTTCTTGTCTGAAGAAAGAAATTATTTGTTTGTTCATAGAACCCTTCATGGCCCTCTCTCCAAAAGACTTGCTCATTAGGTATGAGAAAAGATGTTTCCTAATCAGGCAGTGGAGACTAGTGTGGGTTATTTTGGAGTTAGAGTAAACAGGCAGAAAAATGACTTTCTGATTGTTCTAGGACATAGCTCTGTGCTTTAACGTGTCTTCCTTGTTACTTATTTTAAAGGAGTCTATAGGAAGGAGACATTCTTGATTTTTGGCGGTGTCCTCAAGTACCTGAGAATGAGTTCTTGGGAATTTAGAATCAAGATTTTTTTTTTTCAAATAAGGGACTGTTATGAATTATAAAGGACACTGGTACAGATGTCAAATTTAGGACAGTCAGTAGAAATGGGATGCTCTGCGATTCTGTTTGCACCCATTTGGCTGAATGATGTTTTTGCTTATGTAAAAATGTGGTCTACTAGGGGGCAAGATTATGTTTTTGTTGGTATTCTTCTACAGAACCCACACAGAAATATTTTTTGTTATGGACTGGATAGTGATTATTACATGGAAAAGATATAATTAAAAAGGAAATTGTTTTCTAGTTGATGAAAATTTTAAACATCTACCATATACCTGTGCCACAGTCGAGGCAAGCTTTTTGTTTCCCTGTAGGTACTGATGTTCGTGTCTTGTTTTTACAGTTGTAATCATCAGTGATAATTTCGTATTCTGATTTTTCATGTCATATTTTTATAATGCATTTTGAGTGGGTATATAGCAGTGTATTAAGAATTTATAATTGTTAGTCAGTCTCTTATTGCATTGTTTTTTTTTATGATGTATTGCTTTATAATGTATTTTTAACGATGTCTTTTGTTCTCATTTTGCAGGCAGAGACATTTGTTTGGGCTAACAAGGCATCAGCACATTCCCAGAGCGTTGCCAAGGCCAAATATGAATTTTTATTTGGCATATCTGAGGACAAAACTCCAGATCCTAGTAAGTATTTTCCCGCTCTTTCAGTTGAAAATATTCAGCGTTGCTGATTCCTGAGTATTTTTTCTTCAGTTGCATGACTTCGTTCCTAGTTCTGTAAAACCTGTTTGTGCGTATTATTCATGAAAACAATTTTCCCAAGATGTAGGATTTAGAAATATTGGATGTATTTCTTTTTTTTTTTCTTTTTAGACAGGGTCTCACTATGCAGTTCAGGCTGGCCTTGAGCTCACTTTGTAGTTCAGGCTGGTCTCGAACTTGCAATGATCCTCCTGCCTCAGCCTCCCGAGTGCTGGGACTTCAAGCTGGATGTATTACTTACATCTAGTTCCCAGTAATGTTGTTGTGCTTTTAGTTTAAAGAATTCTGAGCTTCTGACATTTGAAGCTTCAGGAATTCACTAACTCTTGTTAAGTTTTCCTTTTGCCCATTTACTGTGGCCGCTTTTGTCCCCTACCTTACTTTTGGTACTCAATTTTATTTTTTTAATTTATTTTATTTTATTTTATTTTTTTGGTTCTTTGAGACAGGACTTTGCTATGCAGTTCAGGCTGGCCTTAAGCTCACTATGTAGCCCAGGCTGGCCCCGAACTTGCGGCTTTCTTCCTGCCTTTACCACCTGAGTGCTGAGATTACAGGCGTGCACCCCCACGCCCAGCTAAGGTACTCATTATTAGCAAGCAACATATATTATGTATTTGCAGACAGTATTGTGTTAATGTGAGAGATTATCATAGCTCTTGTTTAAAAATATATTGATCTAATCAAGGGATTAAATTCCAGTTTAATTCAACGTGGCAGGGGCAGTATCCCATTTAATCCTCACAGCATTATCCCCATTTTCTAGATGAGGAATGCGAAGTGATTTGCTTACTGTTATTACCACTCCAACAGCAAAATCAAGACTTTAGCAAGTCTGCCTGTCCCCAGATCTCATGCTTTCAACCTGTTGAAACCATGCATTTTGAAGGCATTTTTCTACAAAGAAATACAAGATTAAAAGTCCAATTTTACAGCGTTTTAAAATGTGTCTACAGAAGGCTGACAGTAAGGGAGGTGTCATCATTTCCTAGGATTTAGACAGAAAGGGGGTTACAGAGAAGACTCTGAGTTCTGAGCTGGACTTTCTGAGTTTGAATCCTGTCCTAGTATCCTGCAAATTGCATGGCTTTGTGTCAGTTGCCCAACTTCAGTTTTCTAGTCTGTAAATTGGGGTGACGGTGACACATATTTCGGAACTGTTTTGAAGATTTATAAGTTGATGTGTGAAGATCTCAGACTCGTGGCGTAACACGAGCCATGAAAGTGTGCGCCCTTATTATTTTGGGCAGTACTGGTGCTGATAATGTAGCGGTACCATCATCTTTATATCCCTGACCTTTCTGTTTGGGTGGACAGGGGGTCTGACCCAATGGGGTTGTCGTTCAGTGGAAAAGCCAAATAATAACAGTGCTTATCAGACTTGTGTATTCCTCAGGGTTATATAATAACTTCATCATATTTGCGAATACCAAGAGGCTGATTTTTACATAGCCATTTGATAATTTCTTTTCTCACAAAGTGAACACTTACTACCTATTTCAATAGTTGGAAATCTTTAAATGCAGTGCAAAACAGGTAGACTATTTAAAACATCATTTGGCTTTTATGACAGTGTTTCAGCATAGAGGTGGCTTTTTCATACTATATTTTGTTCTTACTACAGAGTGTAGCCACTTATACTATGTGTGAGGCAGCATAAAGACCTAACTGTTGGGGGTTAAGGGTGTAAGACACGTAAGCAGATTTTCGCTACTTCTCCGACAGAGGGTATTGACTATAACCACCTTTTTTTTTTTTTTTGCGGTACTGGGGATACTATAACCACCTTAAGACATTTTAACATTCCTTGGCACAGCCTTAACTTTGAATACTATGTTGTTATTTTATGTTGATTTAAGCTGTTTTTTACTTTGATAAAAATTTTTCCTTAGCTTTCTAGAGATTGTATCAAATGTCTATAATTACGTATTATTTGTGGGTAAGTTTGGCTTTTCCTTACTCAAAGGCTTTACGTAGTTTCTCCTATACAGTATTTCCATACCAATATCCCACACTCAGGCAAACCAGAATGACATCTTAAACTTTCTGTTCCTTATTTGCTTTGGTAAGAGTGTTTCGTGGTATTGGTAAAAATGGTAGTTTAAGGTTACTTTGCAAATGTGGCGGTATGCATATATTTATAAAACATACATTTAATGAACAATATTATATCCTAGTCATTTCTGCGGGGTACTCTGAGGATACAAAGAAATGGAAGTCAATTTTTATTTACTAGCTGCATATTTTTTGTTTGGAGAGAAATAAAGTGTCTAAATGCAACAGAGGGGGAATGGTCGCTTGTAGCTGGGCTGCTGATCACATCACAGAGGAGGCTCAGGTTGAGCTTGGTCTTGGACTAGAATTCAGAGTGAGTTGGGGGAGGGCATTTGAAACTGATGGAATGTTGTAGTGGCAGAAATTGTAAATTGTTTGGGGAACTGAGAGGAGACAACATGGTTAGTTTGCAAAAATTATTAGTGAAGGAAAAGTTTAGAAAGATTATCCTTTGGAAAGAAGTATTATCATGTAGAGCCTCCTAAGGTAAAAAGTTTGCATTTATTCAGGTAGGTAGAGAGGAAATGACTCAAGGACTGTTTAAGACAGACCGATGGAGAGATATTAAGTACAGGTACAGCAAAATCTATCGCTTCTTGCAGGAGGTTAAAATGTCAGTTTACATTGCATTCTGGAAAACACTCTATGTCTTCACAGAAAAGGTGTACATTTTTATTATTTTAAAAATGGTCTTTGAAATACCTTTGTAGAGACCATCAGTTTGTCATCAAAGCACTGTTCAAACTCAGAGGACCATGTGAACAGTAGTAGAGAAAGCAAGACAGTATTAGTGTTAGAATTTGATAGACATACTTCTTCCAACTTAGATTTAAAAAATAATATGTTAAGGTGGCTATGGTGATATTCACCTGTAATCCCAGCCCTCTGGAGCACTGAAGCAGGAATATCACAAGTGGAAGCCCAGCAATTTAGCAACTTGAGGAGGAGACTCTGTTTCTAAAACAAAGGTTAAATGAATCTGGAAGCTGTCCTCAGGCTGTGGTTTCTCTTTTGGCTATTAGCTTACTCTTGCAATTTTCATACTCTTTCTTGAGTGTGACGAAATCTGTTAGACAAAGGGAAATGTGTAGTCACTTTTCAGTGAAACTGCAGAAGTGTTTGGCAGTCAGTGGCTTGCCTAGTAATGGTGAAGTGAAGTCAGATGAGGTTAGTTGGATTGAAACCTGCAGTGGCCTCCAAAGAAAATGTCGTAGCTGTCCAGGGAGACAAGGCTTACTTTGCCTCTGAGCAGGGATTTAGCATGGTTTGCTGTAGGGAGGTCCTAAAGAAAACAGTTCAGGATTACTTACAAGCTGTTATTTAGTATAGAGCTTTTGAATCTGTGGAGCAGAGCTTAGGGTAGTGGTGTGAACATGTGGCACAGGTGCCCCAGTGGGCTGCTTGTTGTCATTGCAAGCTCTGAAAGGTTCTCCATCATTGGCTTAGGGTATTGGCTGGGTTATGAGACAAGGTGTGATCAGGAGGAGGGGTCCATTGCTGGTAATTAAGATCTGCATTTGCATTATTTCTTCATCAGTATAGTGAAAGGAAAGATGTAACCATGCTTCTTTAGTTTCTGTTCCTTGTTCTTTTAGGGGCAGTATCCTAGCCTTTGGCACATTTTGAAGGGCAAGAGCAATAGTCAGTAATTGTTAAGAGGCTGTGGGCTAAAGGGATTATTCTGTGCCATAGCAGTTGTCCTGGGACTTCAGTGAAGAGACAGCAAGGCAGTGGTGGTAGGTGACTGGCTAATCTGGGGTTAAAGCAGGTAGATGACAATGGTCCCTTCAGGCATTCTGCTCCTCACAACATTCCCGGTTGGGTTGCTGTGTTAGGTGATTGGCCTGGCTTCTCTGAACTGGCCAGGCAGAGTCTCTTTGGCATTCCTTGAGGAATTCCTAGGGGAGCATCAGGGCCAATCTTGATTGGTAGGGAAGAAAAGGACTGTCTCTGTGTCTCCATCTCTGCCTGTGAAAATTCAGAAAGCAAAAGTGTTGCAGGAAGTCTTAGTAAGTCTCTTTGTTCTCTGTCTGGGGTGAAGGAGTGACCTATGGAAGTGTATGAAGGAGTGAAAGGGCCTGGCAGGGAATCAACGTCCCTGTTAACTGTTAGTATTCTGACATTCTCTGTTGATTTCTAAACTTTTTGTGCTAAGTAGGTGAAGATGAAGGAAATGAGGGCAATCAAACCAGCTATTCCCCTTCTGGGTATTTTCCCAGAAGATCTGAAAACATCATATCACTGTGATATATGTGCACCCATGTTTATAGGAGTGCAATTTGTAATAGCTAAATTGTGGAAGCAACCCAAGTGCCCATCCACAGAAGACTGGATTAAAAAACTGACATTTTTATATAATGGAATATTACTCAGCTATAAAGAGGGACAGATCTGGGGCCTTTGTAGACAGATGGTCACAATTAGACACCATGCTCATAAGTGAAATAAATCAGAGGTACGTGTGCAAGCAACGTATTGTGTCACTGGTGTAAGAACCTGAGGGTGGGAATATAAACTAAGAGGTGTGAAGGAAATCTGTTCAAAAGTAAAGAACAGATGGGATGAGGGAAAGGGGAAAAGGAAGAAAGGCAAATATGTATGTATGTATGTATGTACATATGTGCAGGATAGCTAACATGGTTCCACTATTGTCTTATGTCACTTTATGGTAAGAAGTAGTTGATGACTGGTTGTTCGATCAATCTTGTATGTCTATATATGTTTTCCTGAGCATGCACTTTGAAGTTATCAATATGCAATGCAACAACTATTGTTGGTTTCCTGTTGCTTTGTCTATAATTCAGTTTTGATTATACTGTTATTGTGCTACTTTGTGTCTCTTCGTTAATGCTTTCCTCTTTTTTGTTGATGTAGTTCTTTTTATTTTACACTTTAAAAAAATAAAAAAAATTATATATATATATATATATAAAAGGCCATGCCTAAGGGCACTTGGTTTAGATATTTGGGAATCAGGGCACAAGGCTCATCCTTGGTAGCCTTTGAGAAGAGACCTAGGCTCTAATGCTGTGCTCTTCTTACCTGAGGCATGCTAGTAGTTGGAAGTCTGTTTCCTAAGACAAGTGCTTTCAAGGGTTACTGAATTGTTTGGAGATTCTTAAAACTTCATGAAGAGTCCTGAACTTGCCATATGAATTTTTATAAATATTCTGCAGTCAGTTACTCCAGCCATCCAGGTAACTGACTTTAGATTCCAATTTTCGTGCAGATTATTCCAGGTGTATAACATCGTATTTTGAGATGCACGTGTGTTGTGAAATAATTACTGCAATCCAGCTAATTAACAATCCATTGCCTCACGTACTTACAGCGGTTCTTATTTTCCTCTGCTTAGAAACATTTTCTAATAGCACAAATTAAAAAAAATCTCTTAAGAAAAATATGCCTAACGTCCCACTGCTGGAGACAGCTTAAAACAGTTAAGTGGACACTATTCTAGATCATTTCTTGATACTGCTATAGGTTAATGCATTTTTAAAAATAAAAAAAACAAATGGTGGTGGCATGAATACTCTTTTATATCCTGCTGTTTCACTTAAGAAAGTGTAGTGGACACTTTTTACCTCAATACTTTCATGTCAACATCATGATCTCTTGATGATATAATTAATAATTTTTTTTGACCCCCGTTATCTTCCTTTGTGCCTCCCTCCTCCTCTTTCCTGTTGCCCAATAACAGCCTCCCTTCTACTTTCATGACCCCTCTCTTAGCTTCCATATGGTAGGGAGAATGTGCAATACTTGTCTTTCTCAGTTTGGCTTATTTGGTGCAAAGGTTCTGGGGTCAATTTCCAGTATATTCTTCTTCAAAAGAAGATTTAAAAAAAAATTAAAATACAATTTACATGACATACAAGCTAGTCATGTGAGTGTAAGATTCTCTGGATTTCAGTATGTTCATACAGCCATACCTCTGTCACCCTAGTCACCTTCAGAACATTTCTGTTTCCCCCAAAAGAAAGGACTTACATCTTTTAGCAGTTACTCCAGGCAACCATTAACTTAGTTTTTCTCTATAGTTTTGTTAAGTCTAGATATTTCATATATAATCATGGTCTTTTGTGAGTGGCTGGTTTTACTTAGTATAATGTTTTCATTATACTATAGCATGTACCACTACTTTTTTAGGGGGTGTTGTGGTGTTATGGTCTGTGTCTGAATGTTGCCCCAAAGCCTCATGCATTCATGAGGTGGACTTCTAGAATTTGTGATTGATTCATGGTCCAATGTTGGAATTATGGATGTGAGTGCTGTACCCACCATTTGGGGATAGTTTGCATACAGTGTAAGGAGGGGAAAGAGGCTGCTTGCCAACACTTCTCCCTTTTGCTCTTGCTGCTTTTGCTGTCTTCTGCCACCATGAACTGTTTGCCCTTGCCATGTGCCCCTCTGCCTAGGAGCCAGCTGAAGATGGACTCAAACCTCCACAAACAATGAGCTAAATAAACCTTTCCTTCCTTAATTTTGGGTGTTAGGTATTTTGTCCCAGCAATGAGAGAAAAGTAATCAAGACAGATGGAATACTTCTCCATTATATAGATAGGCTACATTTTGTTATCTGTTGCAATACTTGATGTATATTTGGGTTGCTTCCACATGTGGCTGTTATTATCGTGAATAATGCTGTTATGAGTATTTGTGTACAAGTTTTTATGTGGATATATGATTTTATTTCTCTTTGTTCATACCTAGAAGTAGAACTGCTGAGTCCTATGGTGATTCAATAGTCCATCTTTTGAGGAACCTCTAGATTCTTTTCCACAGCAGTGGCAGCATTGTACATTCCTATCACCCGTGCATGAGAGTTCCAGTTTCTCCATATTCTCTCCAACACTTGTTATAGTCTCTCTTTTTTACTATAATTGTCCTTGTAGAAATGAAGTGGTATCTTACTGCGTTTTTTTTTGTGTGTGTGTTTCCTCAGTAACTAATGGTGTTGAGCATCTTTTAATATGCTTATTGAATTATTGTATATTTGTCTTTGGAGAAATACATAATTTGAACTTTTGCTTGATTAATTGATTGATTGAAGTACTAGGGATTGGACCCAGTGCCTTCACACTGAGCTACATCCCCAACTCTTTATTTATTTATTTATTTTATTTTGGAATAGCATCTTGCTAAGTCACTAGTTGCCCAGGATGAGCATATATTTGCCGTTTTCCTGCCTCAGCCTCCCTGAGAGCTGAGATTACAGGTGTGTACTTGTCTGTTTTTAAAATTGGTTTGTCTGTGATTGAATTGTAGGAGTTCTTTATATATTCGGTATTTGCATCCCTCATTAGATACATGGTTGTGTATTACTTTATTCTAATGTGTGCCTGCTTTGTCACTTTCTTCGTTGTATCATTTGTAGCACAATAGTTTTAATTTTAATGACATCTACTGTCTCTATATTCTTTGTTGTTTTGTGCTTGATGAGGGGGGAAAAAAGGAAACCATTGCCTAACACAGGTCAAGATTTATTCTTATATTTTTTCAAGTCTTGTGTTAGGTCTGTGATCCCTTTTGAGTTCTGTTTTGTTTATGTTCTGAGGAAGAAGTTGGTAATTACTGGTGATAAAAATCAGTAGAATATCTTATTTGGGTGACTCCTTGCATGCAAAGAACTTCTGGAGAGCATTATGCAAAAATAAAACCAAAAATCCCCCACACCCCCCAAAAACACAGATGGCATTGTGGTTTAACATTACTTATGCCCTGGCTTGCTAATCTGAGAGCTACAGGACCCAGGAAAGTGAGGAGGTTATTGTGTTAGGAAAAAAGTGAATTGCATAGAAAACCACAGATACACAGAGGAGCAAACATTAAGTCCACTAATTCTAAGGTCTTCTGTTGATTTATTTTCTTCTTCTACCGCAGATAACAAGTTGGTTTCTAATTTTATGGCTGGTTCTTTAGTAAATCTTCTATCTCTGGCACATTTCATTTACTTTGTTCCTTCCCTTCCAGCCCCCTAGATGCCTTCCTAGCCATTTCTATTATGGAAAGCAGAAAGCTGATTCTGTAGTAATATGATACACACTCATGTGTTAGAATTGTTCACTGTTTTGCAGCCCTTCTTAAGCTGACCAGATGTTAGCCATTATTGGAACTGTACCACAGACCCTGCTTGATAGGCAGTAGTCTTTAGTGGTCTTGGCTTGGCAGAGAGGACCAGTAAGTGATTGTAAGCTTTGGCTAAGGTGTTTGGGATAAAAAGTCAGTGCTTCCCTCTCATCCCACATTGGCCCGCATTCAGCGGAACGAGCTGTGCACTTTTGTAGCCTCAGCGAGCTGATTGGAGCTGCTTGCTGTTTCATTTCCTGAGATAACGAAGCGCTGTAGCAGAGTCCAGTCTGGAGGGAATGCCGGAAAGCTCAGTTGTGTTGCCTACTTAGTCTATTATTTTGATTTTGTCCGAGAGATCCCGTTTCTTGCAGGCTAGTAACTTTTTTTATTATTGTATTTATTTTTGTTGTGCTTGAGGATTGAACCTAGGGCCTCATCTGTGTTAAGCAAATATTCTACTACTTAGTTATGTATTTGTAACAGCTACTGAAAAGCCCAGGAGTCAGATGGAGGTCATAGCATGCACCTGTAGTCCAGCTACTGGCAAGGCTGCAGCAGGAGAGCTGCTGAATGTAGGAGTTTGAGGCTAGCTGGGCAGCAGTGTAGTGAGGCTGAGGGGCAAGATTTGACTTTGTTTAAGGAGGAGATCAGATCAACTTGGAAACAGCCCTGGCAGGTTACATGTCAGATAAATTGAGAGCTTTTCTCTCCAGGAAATTGCTGGACCAGATGTAATGGAGGTCCAACCCTTTTTGGAATTATTTGCCATCTATGATTCATTTAAAGATCTTTCCTGCTTGTGTATTTTATATGAAAGGACTCTTTTTGTAATGACTTCTAGAGCCCTTTGGGCGCTGTGGTAAACTTGTGTGCTTGATACGTCACACAACCACAGAACAAAATTTTTTTCTTGTCAGATATATGAACTGCTTTGCAAAGTGGACTTTTAGCAATGTCTCCTTCCACTGTTCATTCCATAAACTAATCTTAAGTTTTTATTTTATTTTATTTTAGCTAGGTGGTATCATTTTATTTTTAAAGCAGTCAACACACTGGAATTTTTCACTCATGCTTTTTTTGATGCAGCCAGTGTTTCATTAAAACCTTGAGCAAACTTATAAATATTGGGAGATTTCATGTACAAGTCCAGATATCCCCCTCCTGTTAAAGATTTGAGACTGTGTGACCCTGAGTGCGCCTTACCACTGGTGCCGAGTAGCAGTGGTGCTTTAGAGCGCAGGCGCTCAGTCGCTGCCCCTCCTGAGTGGTCTCCTATCTTGCTGCGGACCTTGCATCTTCCTGAAGCCTGCAGGCATTTGGCCAAACAGCCTCTGCCTTAAAGTCATAGTGTGTGAGATGACAATTTATATTTTGTTTTCTAAAGTGATTCTCATGATGTCACACTTTGCAACCAAGTCCCATCTAGAGTGGATTTACCATGAAATCAATTCAAGGGACTTCAAGGCCTCTGAGGGGCTGTCGATTTGTTTCTTAATCTTGAAGAGCTTCTCTCCCCACTTAAAGTGTTCAGGCCTCAGGACTCACATCCCTGCATCTATCCTCGCCAGCTTTTAATCTGGAGGGGCCAAGATGCTAGACACCTGTAGTGCATGGGGTACGACTACACAGTGAAGAAGTGCTCCACATGCCGCCTGACTTTGGATGTGCTATTGAACATTCCTGTGGGTTTGGAAAAATATGTTTCTGATTAACTGAACTTAAGATGTACTATATAAACACATTTTTGGACATAATTTTAAATATCAATGTGTTTCCTAGGACTATAACTGCCATATCAAGGGAAGATTATACTTTGGTTTTCTGGCTTTGGAAATTTGTTGAAAATTGTCCATCTTTTCAAAATATCATCTTCTAGAAGGCAGGATGCATGCTGTTGTGTTACCAGCTCATCACACCTGTTACCAGTTTTCATTCCAGTCCTGTTTGCAGGGTAATTCTACTTTTAGGCACAATCAAATACCTGACTAACCTGAGTATTTATATAAGGAAATTTATTCTAATTTTATTTTTCCTTTGTATTATATTTAGGACATTATATTGTTTTGAGCTTTCTATTTAGGTCATTCAGTGATTTATGAATTTTATAACAGGATAATAAAGGAGCATTGGAAAATATTTGTTAAAGAAAAGGCTTTTTTTCTCATAAAACGTTGAGGATTGCTTTGCTTCTTTTGCTATAATAACTTTTTTGTCTTTGTTTTTTATTAGTGCATGTTTGCAGCACATAGTGATTACATTCTTTGTGCGGAGTTGGTACCTAGACAAAACACCTAAATTCTTTTGTCATCCTCTTTAACTCCCCTTCAGTTTTCTTCTCTCTCCGTCTCTGGAAATAGAGAGGTGGGTCTTTTTCAAATGGCCTGGGAGCGGGGCATCATGAGACCTGCTTTATAAAAAACCACAGTTCTTAAGTAAGAATGTGCATGACGTTGACCAGTTTTCGAAATGATTGTGAACCTTCTAAGAAATACTGATTTAGTTCTCTAGGAATTCCTGGCAGCTGTATGAACCTTTTCCCTGTCCAGCACACCTAGAAAATGATACTCTTCATAGCGTGCCCAGGAGTGAATGAGCAGCTGCTTCAGGCCGCAGGTGGCAGTTACTGGGGATTCTGGCTGCCCCAGTCCTGCCCTGCCCTACCTGGCAAGCAGAGGATCTCCTCACAGCTTGGATGTTGTCGTGCTTGTTAAAAATTCAGGTTCTCGGGGCCAGGGATATAGCTCAGTGGCACAGTGCCTGCCTGACAAGTGTCAGGTCTTAAGTTTGATTCCTGGTAGCCCCTCTCCCCCCAAAGCTAATCAGGTTCTTGAAAGTCTTCAGTAATTCTGATTCTAGTGTGTGACCCAGAAGTCTAGTACTTGGAGGAGCACTTTAGATGCTGTAGGTCCAGGAAGGTTTTAGGTGGCTTTCAGAACAGCCCTGCTCAGACGGGTGGGTACGGTACTCAGGGATGTCTGAAGAAGTGGACCAAGAGGAGGTTGGGCTCATTGTAAGGGTGTAAGAGGTAGAGATTTCTGAGATAAAACAGAGATGTCAAGCACCTGTGTGGCTGGCTTTTCTCTGTCGAGGAGTGTGATTAAGTGCAGTCCTTGTGTTTTAAGTTGTAGAACAAACACTGCTGGGAGAAGCCAGAGCCCAAGCTCAAGAAGAGATCATGCAGCTCATTTTGCTCTAGTTTCAGCTCCTGGTGAATTATATCCCCAGAAGCCGAGTACATTTGCAGATAAATTAGAGTCACTCTGTATTCTTTGAAAATTGTGAAGAAAGAGACAGTTGCTAAAAAAAATTGAGAGGCAGAACCCTCTATTTTTAGAAGGAAGAATTAGGAAATTGTAGAGACTGTGAATTTGAGGGTAATCTTCAGACACATTTAAGTGGATCATTAAGAGTACTGAGGAGAGCTGTGGGATGTAGCTCAGTGGTGCAGTGCTTTCATAGCATGCCTGAGGCCCCGGGTTTGATGGGAGGGCAGCCCTGTCCAGGTCTGAGCTGCACTGGTGTCCCAAGGCTGAATGGTGGGAACCAGAGGAAGGCGCAGAGCAAAGTAGAATATCTTGCAGGTAGAAGGAGCCCAAGGAGGTGGGTGGGAGACTTTGAGGTGTGAGGACGTCTGATAGGTTGGTTCTGTGATACTGCTGGGAAGCATTAGGAACATTATTAGCAGGCCCTACGTGGGTGTTATTGGAACACTGTTGGGGAAATGCTGATGTACTGAAAGTAGGCCTTGGGGGAAGTATCAAGCGTGTTTTTGTGTATGTTGGGTGTCAATTGGCAGAAACATGCTTCTAGACAAGAGAAGGCTCTCTCAAAGATGCGAATAGCTACCTTTGGTTGCTAACCTCGGAGGGCAGATGAAGCATCCAGTCTTGGTATGAAGTCAGTTCAGGGTAACAAGTAATATGATTCTAATACAGCAGGACTTCTGCTATGGTAGAAGTAAGAACCAGAGGCTTTGGGAGGTTATGAAAGGTAAGTTGTAGACCTGGAGGGAAGGTTTGCTGGAAGAGGAAACTATCCGAGCAGAATTTTTGAGGTTGAGTGGGTACTGAGAAGAAAGATGTTTTGACCATGCAGAAGCAGACACAAAGCAGCAGTGCTAGACAAACCAGGGTTATTCAGGGCAGCTGGTGTCAACAGCAGAGTACTGAGACCAACTTTGGTAGGAAGGAGCCAGATTATCAGTGGTCTTATTTGCCATGCTAAGGCATGCTAATTTTTTGTATATTATTTACTCAAAAAATAGTAGGTAGATTCTTTACATTAGCATTTAGGAAATCAGTCTGAAAGCACTGTAGGGATGGGTTGTAGTGATAGAGAGAGGACGCTGCTTGTTAGGAAAGTATGCATGTGCATGAGGGCTCTTCCCTCACTTCACCACGATACTCACTTTTTTCTTCCATGGAAGAAATCTAGGTAGATAATTCACAGCTTGTATATTGGCTCCACAGCACTGGATGGCCTGGCTACTTTGGCCTGGTTGGTCTGTCATCCGTGGGTTATTTCTCTTCTTCTGATGTGGTTGCTTGAGTCTTAGCCACAGTCTTGAGAGCAGCAAGGAGGCAGAGGAGAAGCAGAAGGGCAAAGGGGCATGCAGCAGGTGCAATTTAAAGCAATTTTGGAGCAATGGCTGCAGAACACTTCTGGTTGTGTTTACTGTCCATGTATGGTGCCATGGTGCTGCAGTTGGCTGTCAGAGGAATCTGAAAATGTCATCTTCTTCTTCTGGGTGGACATGGGGCTGGGTTAAAGACCGAGAAGGAGAAATGCATAAGGGGGTAAACTACCTACCTCTTTATTAGAGAGTAGTGCAGGAGTGCAAGGGACCCGAGAGGAAGAGTTGAACCAAGGATGGGAGATAGGAAAGAGAAAAATACTACAGATATTTTATGGTGCTGAGATTCATAACTGATTGGATGTCAGCAGAAAGCAAGGGAAGGGCTCTGAGGGGAGTTTTTGCTTGGCTCACATTTTCTTTATCTACTGATCCATTCTTTCATCTACAGACTCCTAGGTGTATCTGTATATTTTTCTGTTGTGAATAATGGTGCAAAAATCATGGGATGCAGATATTTCTTCAATATACTGATTTCTTTCGATAGGTCCTCAGAAGTGGAATTTTGGATAATATGGTAGTAGTTCTATTTTTAGTTTTTTAGGAATCTTCAGACTATTTTCAATAAGGGGCTATCTTGCTTTACATTCCAAGAAACAGTGTACAGGTGCAATAAATTCTGGAAAATTTCCCTTGCTTTGCAGAGGCTTTTTAGTTTGATACAGTCCTGTTGGTCTGTTAGTCTTTCTGTGCCTGTGCTTTTGGTGTTATGTAAAAAACTCACTGTCCACATCAGTCTCAGGAAACTTTCCCCCTTTGTTTTCTTCTAGCTATTTTATAGTTTCAGGTCCTACATTTAAGTCTTTAATACATTTGTTTAGGTTCAGTGATTTAACTTAAGCTACAAATGTTTGAAAAATGTTAGGATGAATGCTAAAATCACACAGGGGAGATGGCTGGTGTTTACCTAAGGGTCTCTAGAAGTGCAGTCTATATATGACGGTGCCCACTTCTGGCTTTTGTCCCTGTGAAAGGAGACTGTATCTCGTGAGCTAAAATTCAAGATATATTTACTGCCAGGTGGGTGTGTTTTCTGGGGACAGTTTGGATACTTGGTACAGGGGCCATCATAAAATGGCTTAAAATTTGTGCTGAAGCGTTAGGGTCCCAGATGTCACTGATCACCACCTTCCTCGAACTTTAGCGTCAGGGTTGCATTGAAGATGAGGTTCCAGGTGGGGATGATATGGTCCTGGTCAGGCTGTGCCCCTGAGCATGGTAAGTGTCGTCGTTCGTGTTCGGCTAATCATATGCCTAGGATAACGAATTCACAGGCACAGTGGATTCTGAGCAGTGGACCCTGATGCCATTCTAAATTCATTGCAGATATGTAATGATCAATTTCTAGGTTTTCTTTCAGACAGTGAATTTTTTCTCCCTAAAAATTTAGAAATATTTAGAAAGCTGTTTTATTGTTGCTGCTGAGTTTTGTGAATAGTTAGACAACACTTCCCCCTGGTGGTCTGAGACTGTGACACCGTTTAGCAGCAGTTCTGCAATGAGGCCCTGTTTGATTTTGTGCTAGCAGATTTCTTTCAGGTGTAGAGGTCAGTTAATACGCTTTTGTTCTTTTCTGTTTCATTTAATTAGGTGGCTTATGAAAATGCCAGTGATATACAAATATGCTCTGTTATGCCTTAATCTCATTATGATATCATGAATTAAAGATTTGGAAATTTCATGGCAAAGCCACTTAAATTTTTAAAAATAGAAATGTTAATGAACTATCTTCTTAGATGGACATTTTGATAGTTGCCTGAGAATAATAATACTTGAATACAACACTCATTTAGGTAGTGTATAAAAGTTGGACTGTTGCTTTTTTTCTTGTATATAAATTTTATTAAAATTTCTGAAGCAATCAGGGCAATTAAATGGGTAGGATTTGAAAGATTATTGTGGAAGTTTCCTAATTGTCTGGTTGTTGACTGATAAATTTTCATTTAGCATTTGTTTAACTGTATATTAAATTATCACATATGATAACAAAATGAATGGGGTTCAATTTTGAGTTCTTTGTTTCACTGTGATAGTGCTGAGTGGTAGTATGCGTTTATCTATCTGTATTTGTGTACATCCACACCCGCATGTCTATACATATATCCCCAAGATGTGAATTATACAAAAATGAAAACGCTGTCTCAGGAAAGCAGAGGTAAAGATTCTGTTTGTCCTTTTGTCAAAGGAAGCAGAAACAAATATTTTTACCTTTGTTATATGAGGTCCTCTGCTAGGTAGTTTTCTATTTTAGTTACTCTTCAAACTACAGACGGATGTTGCGATACGTTTCCCTCCCTGTTTCACAAGGGAGGCCATGGAGACTGACGCTGGCCGAGTTCCTCAGGTCACACAGCAAGTAAGTCACAACACTAGCTGCCAGTTCAAGGGTGACCCCAGAGGCTGTCTCTCCACCACATCCTACAGCCTGACAAGGGGTCAGCCAGGTGCCGTTCTACCCCCAGTGCCAGCCTACTAACTTCATTTGAACTTGGGCTGTGCTTCTGATGTTCTTAATCAGCGATATGATAATGAATAAATTGTTTAACCTTTCTGGCTCTGCTTGTTTTACTGTTTGTCTTTCTTGAGTTGGGTTCTTGCTGTGTAGTTCAGGCCGGCATTGGACTCTCTGTGTAGTCCAGACTGACTTTGAATTCTTGCTTTATCCATTTAAATGCTGGGATTACAAGCACGTTCCACTATTTATTTCATTTTATTTTTTAAAATCTTGAAACTAGCTGAATGTGGTGGCACATGCCTGTAATCCCAGCACTCGGGAGGCTGAGGCGGGAGTAATTCCAGAGCAGCCTGGGCTATAAAGTGAGCTCAAGTCCAGTCTGAACTTCATAGTGAGACTCTGTCTCAAAAAGACCAAAAAAAAAAAAAAAAAAAAATCTTTAAACCAAAGTCTTTGTGTGTCCCTGAGGGCTGGGAAATGAGAACTTGGTGGTATGATCTTTGCTCTCCACTGAGCCCCTCCTTTTACCTGTGTTACTTATTGGCCTTCCGTGTCAGACAATGTGTGCTTTCATTTGAAGGCACAATTTTTTCTGCTCAAAAACAATTTAACTTTTAACACTGATTTGCTTGGTCCTGTCTAGTTGGTTAATTCATTGTGGATATTGACACAACACAGTAGCTCCCTAAATTTTTCCTTTGGAACTGAAAGTAAGTCTGGCCTGAGGCACTGGATTATGTAGTGCAAATTCTCTCCCACTGGTAGCATTTGAGGGCTGAAATAGTTTTGATGGTAAACGGGAGGCCTAGCAAATGAGTTGAGGTGGCTCAAGGCAAAATCCAACTGTCTTAGGAAAAAGCAGTTAAGTGTATTCGCTCTTTTGAAGATGGCCTGTTAAATATCTAAAAGATAGGCCTTTTCAGTATCTTTGGAACTACTGTCCTGGTGCACTTTGGCTTACTCTTGGTTAAATGAACAGAATTAAAGAAGATACAGACCTTGTTTGAAATCTGTGCTTAACAGAAAAATGACTTCAGACTTTCGGATGGCACATTTTTCAGAATTTCTTGGGAGTTGATATTTGTAGTTTTGGTTAGTATATTTAGATAGTTTTCTTTTTAAAAAGGTAGGGCACAAAACTAATTGTTTCCTTTACTTAATACACTCAATTTGTACAAATATTTGCTAAATATTTGCTGTGTATCCAGTACTGCTAACCAGTGCTTATGAGGAGGTAATGAATTTACAAGGAAGACGGTGTTCATTCTAGGAACCATTAAGTAGAACATAATATGTAATTTAGTGCCAGGCGATGGGCACAGATCTCATGAACAGATGCCTCATTCTGCGCTGAAATCCTGCAGACACAGACATGTGCTTTTATAAGGAGACAGACAGATCGGGATCAGCAGTGAAACTGGGGACATGTGGCTGTCTTAATTAATGTATAGAAAAGAACAGACCGGAAGGGCAGAGTGCAGGGGCCTAATGGGAGGCTTCTGTGAGGGATGCTCATTTGTTGTGTGCCTGGAAGGATGGGAATTTATGTTAAAATGGATGGAAAGGCTAGCGAGAATCTGCTGTTCTAGGTGTAGGTGAAAAGGAATTTAAAATGTCATGGAGCACGGCGGACTATTGACCCAGTGGAGAAGTGGGTTAACATAGGACCGTGGCAGGCGGGGATGTAGCTCCGCATAGAGTGCTTGCTAGCACGTGTGAAGCCTCGGGTTCCATCCCAGGGAAAAACAAAAACTAAAAGATCACACAGTACTTTAACTACCAGGGCTAAAAGGGGGCAATTTAAAGTGTACATTTGGAGAAACTTTGCTTAATCTCTGTCTCTCTGTCCTTTTGGAGGCGCTGCCACTGCACCTCCGACTCTTGTCTCTGTTATAAATCAGTCATTCTGATGGACACTCATTTATTTATGCTTTTCTTTCACTCACTGAGACTTACGTTCCTGTATATCAGCCCTCCCGATTGCTGTTTGGCTGTTTTTGACATTCTGTGCTCGTGTTACCTATTATTCTGTATTCATCAATTTACCTACATTCAACAGTGTTCCTGTTATTTTCTACAGATGGGTTGATTTTAACCATTTCCTGTAGAATACTTAAATGTAGGTTTTTGTTTTATTATTTGACTTTGTTGTATTCCTTGGGTATGTTATTCCGTTGGCATTTATTTTAGGAAGTCATTATTTGTTAGTATCTCTGAGTTTTGTTTTAAATAGATTTTACAACCCGCTGCTCATGCAGCTTTTCTTAGCTTGGGTTGTCGTTTTAGGCTATGATGCCACTGCCTTTGATGTTGAGAGATTCAGCAGTCAGACGATGTGTGTTGTCCATGTTGTCCTGTGCCTGTGCCACTCACACACCCGGTGGTGTTCTCTAGGCCATCGGAGCTGCCGTAGCTAGGACTAACAGCAAATCGAAAGGGTCTTCTGATGTTTCTCCCCTCCACGCTCTCCCATTTGCTTGTAACTATAAGCTGCCACTGTATCCTTTGTTCATGATCTTTGATACCTCCCAATCTGAGCATGAGTTATATGAAAAATAACGCAGGGTAAACGGAGTTCCATTCTGATGGGTGCACATGTGTGTATGTGTGGAACTATTACACCGAACCCCATTAACATGTATAATTCATGGTCATAAAAACACAGTAAAATAATTATGAAACACTTAAAAATACAGCCACATCTTTTTAATGCCCTGGAATGTCTCTAAATGCCTGGAATCAAAATGAAAATGTATTAGGTGATTGAAAACTGTGAGTAGCTAATCTGTGAGCATCTGAGACAATTTTTTATTTCCAGTGAGTTCACAAACATTGTATGCAGTATATATTTTATGTATCTGTATATATATTTGTTTGTAATCAGGAAAGGCACCAAAGCTTTCTAAAAAGGCGTTTCTCAGAGAACCACTTCTCAGAGACCTCAGTAACAGGAAAATAGTTTAAGAATTATATTTTCAAAGTCCTACAAACATGTTTACTATAAAAAGTCTTCTAAATAGTTCAACTACTGAATGTGTTTGATCTTTATTCTTTTTGGAAGACACATCTCATATTGGAAAGACCAAAGGGGTTAATGTATACTTTTGCTTTCTTTTTTTCATTTTGGAAAATGTTGTATTTTCTGTAAACCAGTGACTTGCTCAAATCTATTTATGCAAAATGGTTGTTTTATGTTCCTATATCCATGGATTATCTAGGATGCTAAAATCATCATTCTGATAAATGAATACCTTTTAGCTTCAGAACACACTTTGGTAGTTGTCTAGGGCACAGAAAATGAGATAAAATTTAAGTAGGGAAGACAGTCATAAAAATAGAGCAGCTCAAAGGAAAGTGCAGACGGTGCGTGTTTTAGAATTAAAAGAGAGGGAGAGGTCGCTGAGAGTGGAGTGAGGCGTGGTGGGCGTAGTGAGCGCTGAGACTTGATCTGGGACATGAGAGAGAAGAAGGAGAGGAGAGGGTGTGATCGTGTGATTTGGGAGAGACCTTGAGTTGACCAATGGAGAGGTAGCATTGGCTAGCCTTTAACAGGATGGGTTCTTCAGTGTGGCTTCTAGTTCTGACTACAAGCTACTTAGCCTCTCTCTCTCTTTCTTTCTCATTTCGCCTCTCTGATAAAAGGAATATCTTTCATACAGCGTCCTTAATTGAATATGGTGTGTATTACATTTGAAAAGACAAATACAATATACAAAGCTGTCAAGGCAGTAGTATGGGACTAAGGTGTTGAGTTAGTGGCCTGATGGCTGAAGATTTCCACTGCCAAGATATATTAGGGGCCAGCAAACTACAGTGCTTGGGCTAAGTCCTAGTCCCGTCTTCTTTGTAGATGGTGTTTTTTCTTATTGGGATGCAGCTGGTGTTAATCTACTGTGCTCCCTTGCTGTTACTGCTGCAATGGCAGAGCTGTGTATTTGGGTAGAGACTTCCTGACCCACAGTCTATTGTCTGGTCCTCCTTAGAAAAGGTTTGCTGACTCCTGAGTTAGAGAATTACAACTTTGACATACTTACTTTGGGAATCGATTTAAAATTTCTGGTTTGTTTTATTTGGGGGGAAGGGAGACAAACAACTGGACAGTGGTAACAGTAATGCCATCAGAAAAGTGCTTTTTGTCTGGAGATGGAGCTCAGTGGTGGAGTGAGGGATTAGCATGTACATGGCCCTGGATTCAGTAGCTCCCCCGTCTGCCAAAATAAAACACCATAAAACAAAAGACCAGCCCCCTCCAAAAAAAAAAAAGACCAAACAAAGAAAAAGCAGTGTTGTTTAGGGAAGATTAATCTAGTAAAATTGCTTTGAGTAGATTGGAGACTATAAAGTGATGTTGAGGAAGGTACGGTAGTTGAGGCCAGTTGACAATTTGTAAAGCCATCCTTTGTACTCTAGAGAAAAAATAGTAATAGTTATGTCAGTGCCTGAGACTTTAAAAACACAATGATAGTCTTGGTGATCACATACCAAGAGATGTGACAACTCTGAGGTATGACAGTAAAATGGCAGGAGATGTTAATGAATGCACCTGAGATAGGAGTTCTCTACCAGGAGGTAGATTTTCAGACACAGTATCATTATGCATTTGACCCCTTGAATGTGTGCCATGGAAGGAACATCTGCCCTACAGGAATTGTTAACTCTGCTCTCCTGGACAGACCCTCTTTCCAGAGGATATAGGAACAGGGACATAGGTCAGAGACTAATTGTACCCACCCAGCATAGGACCCAAGGAAATGAGATCGTCGTCTTTCCTCAGTCCAAATTTCCTTCTTTCAAAGAGAGATACGGCGGGTTGGCCTGGTGAGATCCTGGGGTATGTAACAACATAGCTTTTGACTGGCAATGACTTACACATTGCCTGCTTGAGACGCACAGGGCAGTGGACCCAAAGCTCTCTTGAGCATAAGGACTCAGGTTAAATTTGCATGCAAAACACCCATTCTTCCCTTTCATTCATAACATAAAATGTCCCTTCTAGATGGCTCTTCTCTGCAAAGAGAGCCAGCTGTGTGCGAGCCGCTTCCAGCTATAGTTTCCTTTATATTTTTTTGTGTTACATTGCCAGGACAGATGGGAATGTAGCTGTACGACCTTTGGCTCCACTTGGTATGATTTCTTTTGTATTCTGCTCTCTTTATTCTTGTAGATAAAACAGTATAACTGATCTGGAATTTCTTTCCTTGTTCTGGTTGCTTAGTTCAAGGCTAGTCCCTTGCCTCAGATGTCTGGTTTGGCTGATTTACACAGTGCCTTGTGAGCTGACTAAATTATCGACACCCCCGCCTTTCTTATACTGTAGTCTCCAGTTGGTGAGCTCATCCCATTCAGTAGAACTGTGAAGTAGACTGAAGCTGGGGAGATGTCAGCTCTGGATACCGGAAGTCATCGGTGTGGAACTAGTGCAGTGTAAACCAGTGTAGAGCCTTCCACCTGAGTGTTATTTCATGCTTTCCGTGTACTCCTGCGTATCACATGTCAGCCTCTTGTTTGCCTGTATTTACTGCTTGGAGTATGCTGAAAACTTAATTGTGAAGTAGTATTTCGCTGCATACAAAAGGCCTGAAAGGCAAAGCTCAGGAGCTTGCACAAAAGGCATAGTAGGGAACAGAGCGAAAGCCAATTTCCAGTAGGAATGGCAGCACTGGCTGGTACTTCCCGAGTATTTCATGTGTCCTGGTGATGTGCTAAGCACTTGACATGGATAGAGGACTTACTTAGAGTATTTCAGCCATATCAGCATGTCTGCGGAACGGTAGGTATTTCTTCTAAGCTCATGCATTTTAAAAAGCAGAGATTACAAAGTGAGCAGAGCACAAAACTGAGCTGTGGTTCTTCGTACCACATCTAGAATAACCAGGGAGGCGAGGAAGTACCGCAGACCCAGGAAACAGCTGAGTGGCAGCAAAGGCAGACCACAACTAGTACAGCACATTGCCGCCAAGCCCATGGGAGGGAGATTCTAAAACCAACTTGTACCCTTTCATCTCTTTGCTGACCAATCTGGGCTCTGCTACCAGGTCTGGGTCTCCAGTTGTTCTGGTCCTGGTGTTTTGTAATCTAGCCCCTGGGTGCCCTTAGCAATCCCTACAGAGGGGTAGAACATTTCATTGTGCCCTAGCCAAGTTGAGACAAGACCAAGGTTTTTGAAGAATACCTCTTACTAAGGGAAGTAAAAAGTAACAGCAAAGAAATAAAAGCATTTATAGGAAAGAGAACCTAATTCAACTAAGGCTACCCAGAAATCGACTTGGTAAATTCAGTTGCTAGGATTCTTCTGTTGCTCTTGGGAACGTGCTTCTGATGCCTATTGATTTTTCTACTTTTAGGCGAGATTTGAGTTCTCCCAGAACTTGGTCTTATTTTGTCTTTGGATGTATCAATCCGCTACTACTCCACTCCGTCCTACCTCGCCCAAGGCTCTGCTTGCTTTCTCTCCAGGGATGTCCCAGCACTAGGGTCTGCGTCCACCCCAGGCCCAGCAGTTTCCCCACTGATCATAACAGTTCTCCTCACCCAGCACGTGAATACTGAGTATTATACCATGTTGACCTGGCTTTGCAGGTTGACATTTGTGTTTCTTGGGGTCTCCGTAACATGAGGATACAGCAGTGTTCAAAACAGATACAAATCACTGACTTCAAGGACATTTTACCTGAATCAGTAGTAGGGTTTACAATTTTATTACATTGTGAATAGTATTAGCCACTTGTCAGTGTAAG
Source organism: Dinomys branickii (assembly GCA_004027595.1). Lineage (NCBI taxonomy): Eukaryota > Metazoa > Chordata > Mammalia > Rodentia > Dinomyidae > Dinomys > Dinomys branickii. The sequence goes on from PVLD010000195.1 coordinate 176,109, forward strand.
AATTAGGGTAATATCTGTAATAACTAGACTACTCCACAATACCTAAATTATTTGCTAATAGAATACTGTATGTTCATTAAAAGTTTTTATGGTTTATATTAATAGAACATAAAATGATATGACTATAAATAAGTTAATAGAAATAAGTTAATAGAAACAATCAACAACAAAAAAATTTTAAAATTCCTACCCTGTGCTACAATAAAACAAATTTCAGCCTAATGTAAAATAGTGACTTTGTTTTTTCCCTTTCATTTTTTCTGTAAATTCACTTAGGGGGCCAACTAGACATCTTTGTTGTCTGTTTGTGCCTTCCCTCCTTCCCTCTGTCCTTTTTCTATTTCTTTCTCTTTCTTTTTCTTTCTTTCTTTCTTTCTTTCTTTCTTTCTTTCTCTCTTTCTCTCTTTCTCTCTTTCTCTCTTTCTCTCTTTCTCTCTTTCTCTCTTTCTCTCTTTCTCTCTTTCTCTCTTTCTCTCTTTCTCTCTTTCTCTCTTTCTCTCTTTCTCTCTCTTTCTCTCTTTCTCTCTCTCTCTCTCTCTCTTTCTCTCTTTCTCTCTTTCTCTCTCTCTCTCTCCCTCTCTCCTCCTCTCTCGCTCTCTCGCTCTCTTGCTCTCCCTTCCTTCCTTGCTTCTTACTTTGGTGGTTTTTGCTTTCTTTGTTTTCTAATTGCTTATTGGCCAGGTTGCTGACACTTGCCCTGTACTCTTCATCTGTAAAGAGTTACAAAATTTGGATGAACATGCTTTTCTCAAAAAAAAAAGGAAAGAACGATAAGAAAGAAAAAGAAGGAGTGGTTTTATCTTCAAATTGTTGGCTTCTGCTCTAGGGGTATTTTTGTTGTTGTTGTTCATGCTGGGGTTCGAACCCAGGCCTCTTTGTTTGCTGGGCCTAGTCTTCTATCTTTTAATTGATTATTTTGAACAACAGAGAGATCTTCGGAGAAGACTTAAACGCCAGCTCACCGAAAGTGCAGAAAAACAAGAAAACATAGTATAAACAATACGAGAGAAAATGATTGATGACATCAAAATGAGTCTGTTAAACTGTGGTGTTTCTGCGTTCATATTTTTAGAGTTAGTGCCAGTGGAAGATTAGAAAATACCTGACAAATTCACTTTTGACCTTTACTCTTTGAAATGATGAGTTTTAAGGGCAGTGAAAGACAATGTTAGCTAAAGCCTCAAGTGAAATGCTCTTTTCATTTGGAAAAGAGACGTGTGTGCGGTGCAGACAGTGATTTCCTCATGGTTCCTGGTAGTTGTGATTAGGGCAGCGTCTCAGTTTATACAACCTTTGTGATAGCAGTAGCTTTGTTGGGCCTCCTCATTCATATTTCAGTTTGCACGTTTTTCTTTTTCCTTTTAACATTATCTTGATGGCATATCGATTGGAGAGAATGAATCCTCCGAGAGATGGGAAGAAAGAGATGTGGGAGGTGCATTTCACAGGCCGTCACCTCACCCGTGGGTGCTCTGTTCTGTTTGAAAGACAACACAGTTTCTTAGATTGGGAAGCAGTGTATTTAACTTTTTCTTGTTTCCCACAGTTCCCTTCATTGACTTGACTTTGTGTCAGACAAGAGGCAGGCTCAGGGGTGCACCCAGTGGAAAGGTCCTGATAAGACACCCCACCTTCCAGTTAGCACTGGCAGCTATAGGAAAATGATGGCCTTTAACTATGTGCCAGTGTTAAATAACTTGACCTAAGCATTTTTCTCCCCTGTAGAAGAAGATACGGAGTAGGAGGTCTGCGGAGCGTGAGGTGCTAGGATGACTTTCAGCCCAGCCCTTTTCCATAGTTCAGGTTTAAGAAAGGAGGGCCAAAGGGTGTGTACCTTCCTTCTTCCCCTCGTAAAGAGCCGTCTTCCACTCTGAGGCAGGCCAGCAACTCCAACATAGATCGCAGCAGGAACTGGGGATTCATGGATGGGTTAAAGTGTGTATGAGGCCATCAGAGGGTGTCTTTCCTGCTTTCTCAGCCAGTTCTGAAAAAAAAAATAGGAGCTCTTTTTAGTGAGGTTTTTGAGAAGAGAAGCTGGCACTTTTAATTTAAAAATGTTAATAACACTAAAATTAATGTCAATTATAGTAATAATAATAATAATTAACTCTGGGCTTTGTATATTAGTTGCCATCTGAATGCTTTATATATTTATAAGCATGGTTTAGTTAATCTTTAGAAAAAAGCCCATTATTATTCCTGTTTTGCTGGATGAGAAAATTGAGGGCTGCAGAGGTAAGCTGACTGGCTCAAAGTGGCATAAGCGGAAAGGGACGGAATGCAAATTACAAGTCTAGATCATGCACTTCAGCCACACAGTTATGTAGGTTTATAATGTAAACATATGTGCCTCAGAGATAAGGCAGGGAACCTGAAAGATTTTGAGTCATTGACCCAAAGTCACAGGAGCTGGCTGTGTTAAATATCAGAGTAGATTTATTTCCACTCTACTGATGTATATTTCTTTAGGTTCACTCTCTAGGCTTTATCATCTTATGGTTAGGCCAGTCTTCTTGAGAGATGTATTTGGCTTACTGTGGTTTTAAATCCTGGGAGTTACTTTCTTCCTGTAGAATTCTTTTCTTGGTATGGAAGCCAACAGGAGGCAGCTTAGCTTCCTGGCAGAAAAGGTAAACATTGGAGCCGTGGTTCTTGTATTTGAATCCTGGTTATGCTGGTTTTAGCCATGTGATCTTGGGCAAGTCATATACCTCTCTTCTATTTTAATAAGCTTCTCTATAAAATGGGTTCATCACACAGGACTGCTGGTAGCAATAGATAAATTAATCTAGTAAAATTGCTTAGTTTAGTGTCTGGCACATAAGAAAACATTCTCTGCTTTGATTAGATTATTGTTTATTAAAAATGGCCATTAAATTAAACCTAACACATTTTCTAGGACCTGTTTGGCATTTAGTAGACGTGTATGCAAGTGATTGAAAATATCGCTAAGTTGCTTTGTACTTTCAGCCTGTGCTCTTATACTGACTCACATAATAATGTTGTAGAGATGAGTTATTTTTAATGTTCATGTCAGTAGCCCTTCCCGAAGCAAAGGAGCAATATTATGTTACTCATCTTGTGTTACTTTTCAACTCACTTTTATCTGTAAAACTATTCGTTTTTACTGAGATTGTCTTGAAAAGTATTCAGTACATCCAAGGTGCTATTAGTGATATAAAAGTTTGTGCCACTATTTTTAAAAAATGGATGTTAATGTCTGTGAATCTTTTCATGTCACATTTCCAAGTAGTATCAATTACCCATTAAATATTAATCATATCACGGGAGCAGCAATGTAATCATCAGTAAAAGACTTCAGGTGGCAGCGGCATTTAGCAGTGAGCCAAGGGCCCGGCAAAGCAGGATTTATATCATTCTGCAGCAGCTTCTGAACAGGAGCTTTGCATTTCCCTTTTCTTTTTAAATAATGCAAGAATTGAACCCCTTTAAAGGCAACTCACCCGTCCCTGTTCACGTGTGTCATTCCTGCATCAGAGAAAATGCTGCATAATACCGAGATGACAGCCCCACCTCTGATGTCACCGAGGATGGTACAATCCTCTCGGAGCCTTTGCCGGGCTTCCTGCTGCTGCACTGGGGAAATGGTTACATTAAAGCCAACTCCCGCATCTCAGTTATCTCCTTGGAAGTAGTTTTCACAATTATAGAAAAGCCCTACGGTGGCTGTTTTCGGTAAGCTACCAAGGTAGAGCGACCGAGGCAGAGAGGGAGAGCGAGCCAGCGGGAGAACAGGCTGCTCCGCCTTTGTGAGCGGGACCAAGGCAGCAGCTCCTCTCGGCTCGGGTTCCAAGTGCCCAGAGTGCTTCCATTTACATCACCCTGTGTGGTACAGGGCAGAGGGGGCTGCCAGGAAATTTGAAACTCATTTGCCTCCAGTTGACTAGAACAGCGTATTTTGCATTAGCTTGCTGCTTTTCTAGCTAACTTTTTCTCAAGCGTTAAACTGATGAACTGGGCATTTGCTATGATCAATGGGTAACTGCTGGAGCTACAGTAATCTCTGTGAGTAACCTCTCTTTGTAGGTCTATGCAGGCAAATATAGTTTGATATAGCTGTCTCTTGTTAAATGCTGCTGTGAAATGATCCGTCTGTATTACTGACTGCTTTTGCTTACTATCCTTGGCTTCTGACTGTCCCAGGGCGAGACTCCCGGGGGGAGCCCAGCTTCTGCTGAATGCTGCTGTTGAGAAGAGCATACTGCCTTCATTCAGGATGCCCCTGCCAGTCTTTAATTCCCGAGTCGTCAGAACGGTGTCACCTTGCCCAGTACCTCACCTGGCTTTAACCCGGAATCTTTATTTTAGCATCTGGCATTGCGCTTTCCAGAATTTGTGTTCTTTTAAATAGAAAGCAGAGTATTATTCTTACCTGTAACCTTACTTCATTTTCCCTCCCCAACCAGCTTACCTGGGGACACAAAATTCTATCTGCCTATTTCTGTGCCTGTCTGTGATGTACTATATAGGCAGAAAGAGGGAAAACAGCCTGTCCCTGCAGTGGCAGAAAGACATCATATTGTGGTGCTGGATGGGATGGGGAGGAGTTTCTCTTAAAGAACCCTAACTCCTTTTCATCAGCTAGCTGGGAGCCTGGCTGTGACTGAATAGCCTATTGGCGGACAGGGTTGGTTTTAGAGGGAGTGTGCATGTTCTGTGAACACCAAACCTGAAGTGGAATCCTCGCTGGAAGTTTACAGCAGCTATTTTAATTCCTCAGTTTCCACGCAGGGGTGTGTCTTTCCTGTCTGTCCGAAGTATCACTTTTATAGTAACTTAAGATTTATGTCTCTCTCCCCAGGGAAGCTTTCAACTTGTGATAAAATGTGCAAGTGTAGATACACTTGGAGTGGTTGTGCGTGTCAGTTTGTAGCCTGCGTCTCTGAGCATGAAAACTAGTGAATGTACGTGTGGACTCTTTGAGGCTCATTATAAACTGCTGGCTGTTTGAAGCTGTACATTTACCACCGTCCCTAACATCTGTCTTAGGAAACACCGACTGGGAGAGCCACAGCTATCATTGACTATTATTGGTAGGAACTCTGGCTGCTTGACACTTGCAATTATTTTTTTTAAAAAGAACTACATAGTGTATGAAAACATCGATTTTAATGTCTTAAATACTAAGCCATTTCTTAAAATCCTTTATAGAAGAAACAGTTTTACTAATACCACTGTGTTCATGTTAACTTTAGCAGAAGAATGTGACTATTCAAAGTTACTTGGAACTTTTGCACTTTTAAAAAATATAATAAAATCTAAGGAACTCAGGGAAGAGAGAAAAAGTTTGAAACTGGAGTTTTATAGGTGTGGATTCCTAATCAGGAAGAAATGGAAACAATGGGTAAAATCAGAGGAGCAGCTGAGCAGATGAGGAAGGGCTGCAAGGGGAAGCACAGGGTGTGAACGTGAAAGAGCAAATGATGAGGGGTGGACTAGAGACAGAACAGGGATCCTATTGGCTGAAAAAGGAAACCCGATTTTTAAGGATAAACCCCAATCCAGTTCCTATGCTTACTGTTTCTTCTCCCTGATGAAAAAGAGTGCTCCGCACAGCTGCAGGGAGCTGGCTTGAAAATGAACGGGCCGTTCTTTGCCTCCTCACGCAGCGGACCCAGTGCTGTTCGCAGTGCGGCTGCTTCCTTACACAGCTTCCTCTGAAATCGCCTGGAATGGGAAGCAGCGATCATTTCCCTCTTGGGATTAGAACTGAATGGGCAAAACTGGGCTGTGAATCATTAGTATGTGAAATTTAGCTTGTGGTAAGAACAGCTGTAACTATTAATCACTGAGCGAAGAGCATCCAATTAATGGAACGTTTGCTGTTGCTGTGCACATGTAAAAGCTTGCAGTTCATAAAACCTTAAATATAAATGCTTTCAGAGTACTGTCAGTGTCCAGACGAGAGCTAGCATCTTCAACTGCACGTGGCAATCTTCTCTAAAATGTGACTTTTATTAGGGGGAAGAGTGTGTGTCCCAAAATGTAATGCACTTAGATTACTCATTTAGCAAATTCTCATTACTCATACTCATTTTCTGTTATTTTTATCATGCCAAGTATATTTTGTCTTGCTGAGTAAAATGGATTAGATTATCCTCCTATATCGTTTTAATAGTTTTTTTCTACTAAAGGGAAAATAAAGGCAATGCATCAAGTACTATGTTGCTGGAGAGGTTTATTGATTGTTATAATTCATAATTAAGGGTTATAGTTATAGCTCAAATGTATTTGGCTTTGCCTGGCTTGCTTTTTGTATTTGCTTTGTAAATTAGGCATTTTTCCAAATATAATTTCTCCCAGGCCATGTGCAGACACCCTTGTACAGGTTTTACTAAGGGTTGAGCTTATATTTGCAATTATGTTAGCACTTTATGACCTTTTTCCTGTAAGCATAGTCATTGACCACTTACTGCGAGAGAACTTTAACACAAGCTATAAAATCAGGAAGAGACCCTTGCCGAGGATCCCAGGGTACTTGCTAATAAGAGGGCAAACCCAGAACAAAACGGTCAAGCCTTTCTTTTGATAAAAACGAGAGACTACTGTTTCCTGGAAGTTTCTTTAGTTGTCTCAGTGATCAAATAATTGGATCTTTCATTTAGGAGATAAGAACTGGTGATTAGAGAATAACTGTTTATACGCTGTCAGAATGACTTAATATTGTCATTTTCTGGAGCAGTGTTTCTTGTGCTTTACTGTGTGTATGCATCATCTGGGGTTCTGGTTAGAAACCCACATAATTCTGCTTGCAAAAGTCAGGAGTGGTACCAGAGGGTTCATTTCTAACAAGCCTCCTGGGTGACTTTGTGTTGTGGTCTTAAGCCATTCTGTCTATAAGCTTTCTGTGATGATGGGATGTTTTCTGTCTATAGTAGTACAGTATGGTAGCCATTAACTCTAAAGATACAGAGCACAGAGGAACTGAACTTTCAATTTTATTATATTTTAATTAATTCAAATTTTAATAGCCATAGGTGGATGTGGTTATAATATTGTGCAGTACAGTGCTAGGGAGTACTTAATGGAGAAATTCACATGTAATGATAATGACCCAGGTTGGATTGTCATGAATTTTAGAACTGTGGCCAAAATGATCTCCACTGGACTTTACCTTTGTCTGAACTTCATCTGCAAGCAGACAGCATGCACAGATGGAGTTGCTGGGCGATGGGATAAGGTCCTGTATGGTGAGTGCCATGCTGGCCTTGTGTGTTGCTCTGCTCTCCAGTGCTTGGCATGTATGGGTGCACTATATCTTTTTGCTGAGAAAATAAAAGAAGCAACTTGGTCTAAAATTAGGGCACCACCCACGTTTCTCCAACATTGTACCTCAGCATTCATTTGAGAGTGGTGCCTAGAACTTGGGCAGGATTTACATGTTGCAGTTTGCCATGTTTAAGGAGACATCTTTGTGTTTCTGCCTCAGAGTTCTTTTAATTGAATATCTTATCAGTTGTAGGATATTCTTTATTTCATTGCCTCTACAAAAACATTCATTTTGCTGTGTTCCAGTGTTATAGGCTCTGGAGATAGAGAAGGCAAAATTCTTGTCTTCTGGCATTTATTCTAGTGGTGACTGGGCACAGGTTCTAGGAAATTTATGTGTGTAGAATCCATCATTGTGGATAATTGTGGTTTTCCTGGAGGATCTAGGCAGAGAGTTTATGCTTATATTTTCTGGTGAAACCTATATCCTGTTCCTTTGAATTGTTCTTGACAAGCTGCTTTATTGAAACTTCTGCAGCAGATGTGCCAAGTGCTGTTATTTATTTATTTATTTATTGGACAGGCTGCCACAGTAGTCCCGTTCAGATCTTGGACTTAATTTGTAGTTCAGGCTGGTTTTGAACTCTTGGTCCTCTTGCCTTAGCCTCTGAGTGGTGGCGTTGTATGCATTACCACCACCCCTGGCTGTTTTCTTTTTTTTTCTTTTCTCTTGAACCATTTTCTTTTAAGGACTTGGCTAAGCAGAACAGAAGAAAATTCATTTTATTTACTGGCTCAGCAACAAGATTCTTCGTAGAATGGTCAGTTTTTCTGCATTCAGTCTTATGAAGGAGGCTTATTTCCTTATAATCTGGAGAAATTATTTTTCTATTTCATCAGTTTATTACAATCCAGCCCATGTGTCATAGAAACAGATGGCTATGTATTACAGAACTCAAAGCAGTGCTAAAGTTGATCTTGTTAACAAAGTATCCCATTTTTCCCTCACTATATTACATCAAAAGAAAAAATATTAAGAATATAATCAGTGGGTTTATAGTTATCACAGGTCTGACCAGATGCACAGTGCAGGAGGTAAGATTGCTACAAGATGACAATTTCTAATGGACTATAAAGACCCCCACACCGAAGTACTACATACATTTTTCACATAGATATAAAAAACTCATTTTTCTCTCTCTCCTCTTTTCCCTGTTACACACTTTATACTATATTTTCATTCTTTTAAGGGGAAGAAGTGCGGTTAGCCATGAACTCTTTATTAATTTAGATTCTACTCTTGTGTGGTGTAGGTCAGTGCAAAAGTGCTTTCTTTATACTTAACAAATCCCTTTGTCACAGATAGGAGACCAGATTTGGGTAGGATTAATCCACTGAGGCCTTCTGGAGGGGAAATGTTTTGAGTTGATTCTTACCTTAGTAACAGATGTAGACTGAGAGAAATGCAAAGGGATCTTCTCTGATCAGTTAGCTGTGGGAGCGCAGAGCAGCTGCACGTGGCCAAGAAGTGGCCTCCGTGGAGTCAGCTGACATCAGCAGAGGCCAGGAAAGGGGTGAAGGATAACGGTGCAGATGCTGGTGGAGGTCGAGCATCTTGGGAGGTCCAGCATCTCTTGCATCTTTGTTGTGTCCATTCTGCCTTTGCACTGCCACAAGCACTCACTATCTTTCGCTTCTGTGGCTGCCATTCTTGAGAGTGCTTATGCTCACACTTTCCCCCCTGTACACATTGCATTTGCTACCGAGGTGGTCTTTCTAACGCACCTGGAAGTTGCCACACTCTGACAGTGGTGTTTTGATCCACTATGCTGAGTGCATGGGAGATAATTAAATGCTGATGGAGTGTGTAAATTTGGAAACAGTGACATTTACTAGGAAGTAGCCATCGTCCTATTTTAAAAGGGGGCAGAGAAAAAAAATTAGAAGAAAAATTGGATCTTTTCTCTCTTTCTCCTTTCTTCTTTTAAATAATCACACCGGCACATGGAGTTGCAAAGAACTAGTTCCAAGAGCTACAGCAGAAATTCTAAGTAAACTGTCAGGATTAATATTTTGCAAAGTTTTGTTTATCGTTAAAGACAGTTCAAAGGGAAACAAGAAATGCAAACAACAAAAAGGAATGCAGTGTAACAAAGGAGTGCTTTCCTTGGAAGATTGGGGTTGATGCTGAGTCCTATGGCTCATTCTCTGACCAGGAGGGAGGGGACTGTTAAGGCTGTTTCTATGCAGAAGCTGCAACTAGAAGATTTTTCATTCTTCATTAGGTTTGTTGAATTTTCTCCTGTTAGAAATGATGGTCTCACCACTTAGTGACACCTGGGCTGTTTCATGAATTTCTTCCTGGGAGACAAAAGACTGGATAATCTTGACCTTTAGTTCTGATATAACACTTTATTCAGCACCGTTTTACTTACATAGATCTGGCCATTTAGCCTCTCAGAACATTTATTTTTTTTTTAATCTATCTATACCAGATACTTTTACTTAAAAGAGTAAATTAAACTCATTAGAGTAGCACTTATTGGAACAGTAAACTTAAACCAGAAGATCGTACTGAATGGTGAAGCTAGCTGTGTGTCAGATAGGGATTTGCTTTTGCCCATCTTCGTTTTGTCTTACTTCTTTTGCTTTGACCAGTGGCCAAGTTATGTCAAACATCACAAGTATTTTCTCAATATTGATGCCTTTGCTGTCCTGTTCTGAAGAACAGTTCAATGAAAAAAGTCTTAAAAATTGGGTGAAAATTGGTGTGCTTCTGCATGTCTGTAATCCCGGCTACTTGGGGGGCAGGCAGGAGGCCGACAAGTTGGAGACCAGCCTGGGAAATTTAGTGAGATTAAAAAGAGGGAAAGGGAAGTGAACAAATTATCAAATCTTTGAGGCCTCTTTTCTTGATTTTGTTTTTTGTATGTGTGTGGGGCTCATTTTTCTCTGAACCAGTGCTCATGTTCATGGTTGTTTTATAGATGGCAATTTAATCTATTAAGAAAAAGAGGGCCCCTTGATGACAAGTTTAACTTTTATCAATGTGTTGAATAGATTAAACTGTGTTATGTTTTGCTGCTATACATGGCATACAACATGAGTGGGCACGATGGTTGGTTTTCTTAAAATAGTTCATGAAGGATTAAAATTTGGAGCTTTTGAGGCTTTTAAAATATGAGCTAGTGTTGCGTGTATTTGCACTGTGTTTACATAGTTGATGTTCTCAATATTTGTAAGGAGGAGAGGTGATTTCTTTTAAGGGTTGATGATTAAGGGAAGCCTCTTAAAGGAGGAAGAACTAGAGTTAGGTCTTGGAAGGTGAAAATAATCTTACACTGAGATGAGGAGAAGCATGTCACATGAGTAAAAGAGGTAGAACAAAGGCAAAGGACTGTGTAGTTCAGAGTGTCCATAGAGTTAGCTGTATGTTCAGAAAACCTTAGGAGAACTTTTTCAAATATGTATGTGCTGTGCCCACCTTCTACTACTATAACATATTTGAAGGGGGGGTAGAGTGAGAGTATATGGGAAAGACAGACTAGGGATTAGGAAGGAAGAAGTTCACAGATGATATGACCTTGTGAATAGAAAATCATAAGGAATCTATAAAAATTCTGTAGGTCTAAAACACAAGTTCAACAGATTGTAGGAACTAAGGCTCATATAGCAACCAACTGTATTTCTGTATGCCTCCTGGTTTGAATGATCTAGAAGTGAAGCTAGAAAACCAATTTCACTGATACATAGTGTCAAAAAAAATATTTAAGGGGATAAATTTCATGAAAGTAATTAAAAAATGTACAAACTTAAAACTACAGAACACTGGTGAAAGACATTAAAGAAGATGTAATAAATGGAAAAACAACTCACGATCATAGGTTGAAAAATGTTACAGTAATACTGCTTAGAATCCTATACTCTAGAGATTCATTGCAGTTCCTATCAAAATCTCAACTGTTTGATGTCTTGAATCTAAAATTCTTATGAAAAATGCAAAGGGCCTAAAGTAGCCAAAACACCTAGAAGAGAAAGAACAAAGTTGGAGGACTCACACTTTCAGATTTTACTTGTTACAGAGCTAGAATAATCAAGATAGTGTTATATTGGCCTAAAGATAGATAACGAGCTTAGTGCAACAGGATTGAGAGTGGCGAAAAACCTTTACACTTATGATGCATTGATCTTCTGCAGGGTTATCAAGGCAATTCAATAGGAAAAGATAGCAATCTTCAACAGACAGTGCTGGGACAGTTGGATATCCACAGGCAATAGAAATGAAGTTGAATCGCTATTTCACACCATATTTAAAAATTAACTCAAAATGGCCCAAAGTTCTAAGCATAATAACCAATACTGTAAAACTCCTAGGAGAAAACATCAGAATAAGACTTTATAACCTTGAACTAGACAGTGATTTGTTAGATATGATAAAAGCATATGTAACTAAAGAAAAAAACACCATCTAAAACACCAACTAAAGAAAGACAGATGTTAATTAATTGATTAATTTATTTATTTCTGTGGTAATGGGATTGAACCCAGGATCTCTACACCTAGTTATATCCTTGGCCTTTTAAAGAATGTTTAATTTTGAGATAGGATTCCCCAAGTTGTTAAGTTAACCAGGTTGAGCTTGAATTTGCAATTCTTCTGCCTTAGTCTTTCAAATTACAGGTGTACACTACCACAAGCATGACTAATTTGGATTTTAATCAAATTTGAAACATTGTGCTTTAAAAAAATCTCCATTAATTAAGTAAAAGGATAACACACAGACTGGGAGAGGATGTTTGTACAAACTCTTACAACTAAATAATAAAAAGACAACCCATTTTTAAAATGGCGAAGAATATTAATAGACACACACGTCTCTAAAAAAGATGCACCAATCAGCAGTAGACACACGGCAATGCGCTCAACACCATTAGTCATTAGTAAAATCAGAATCACAGTGCTCTGTCCCTTTTATACGCTGCAGGACGTCTATAACAAAAAATACGGACAATGATGGAGAAGGAGTGTGAAATAGTGCAGCTACTTTGGAAAACTACTTGGCAGTTCCTTAAACCATGAAACACGTGACCCCAAAATTCCACTCTTACCTACGAGAATTATAAATATATTTAGACACAGAAACTTGTATATAAATTTATTATTTATAGTGGCCAAAATGGAGACAATCTAAATATTCATCAACTGATGAGTGGATAAAGAAAAATGTGGTATTTCTATGTAATTAAATATTATCTGGTGATAAAATGAAATGAAGTTCTGATACATGTTATAGCATGAATAATTAACTTGAAAACATGATACCATGTGAAAAAAACCAGATACCAAATAACACCTATGACATGAATATATTTATGTGTAATACTTAGGACCCACAAATCCTAACAGACAGAGAGCAGATTGGTACTTCCAGGGACTGAGGGGTAGGGCCAGTAGGGAGTGACTCTTAATGGGTAGAAGACTTCCTTTTTGGAATTATGAAAGTGTTCTGGAACTAGACAGTGCGAATAGCTGCACGTGGTGAACATACTAACAACCACTGAATCTTTTTTTTTTTTTTGGCGGTACTGGGGATTGAACTCAGGACTCTGCACTTGCTAGGCAGGCGCTTATTCCACTGAGCTGTATCCCCAGCCCAACCACTGAATCTTAGAGGACATGAAAGGTCCTACCACATTCTTTACTGAAAAAATTCAAATGTCAATGTGCTGCCCCAGGAAAAGGGATCTCTTTGTTGTTGTTTGTTTGTTTGCTGTCTCCTCTTTCAAAACCATGTTAGAAAAGTTGCTTCCTTTTAAGATTTTACTAAGCTGTATCTGTGTGTGTGTGTGTGTGTGTGTGTGTGTGTGTGTGACTGGTGGTTGAACTCAGAGCCTTACCACTGAGCTACTATATGTCCTTAGTTCTGTGAGGTGATGGTATTACACGTACTGCTATTTCAGAGCAGTCCTTCTGCATCCACACCTGATTCAAATTTAATTTGAAAAGCATATCTCAAGTTATTTTAAACAATGGGATATGACACAGTACACACTCTCAGATGTACAAATTTTAATGCACAGGGAATTCCATGTCTTAACTCACTTCTAAATTACCTCACTTTGTGGATGTCTTGAGTCATGTCTGTCATGCCATTTCAGTGTATATATTCTGACATGTGTGAAATATTTCACTAAATAGGAAGATTGTAGCTCTCTGGTGGCTTTAAAACAAGTGCCCTCTTTTGTAAAGTAGAAGTGAGTACACTATATTTCTAGTGTAGATGAACATTGTTTTGATACAGTAACCAAACTAAATTCAGAAGAGGTTGAATACTGGGCATAATATGACTGAAACTCGTACCCATAAACCCTCAATTTAAATTGTTTTCAAGATGTCCCCATTCTCAGTTTCACTGTAATTTTGACAGAAATGTAAATGTGGTCCATTATAGTAAATATAACCCAAGTCACCATTGCTTTGCCCAGCTTCATATATTGAGGTTTTGCCTAAGATACCATTAATATTTGTGCCGTTTGTGATCTCATATGTGGAATCCACGATCAGACTCAGAGTCAGAGAGTAGAACAGTGGTTATCAGGGGCTGGGGACGGAGCCAGGGACCAGGAAGATGTTGGGGGAAAGGAGACAAAGCTTTAGTTAAGAGGAATCCATTCAAGAGATTGACTGTACAAGAGTATGATGACAGTTAATAATCAAGGCTGAAAATTAATGGAGTAGATCTTCAGTGTTTTTACCTTCAAGAACAAGTGTGTGAAGTAAAATATTTTAATCAGCTCGATTTGGCCACCCCACAGCGCATACATAGATCAGAACATTGTGTTATAGATCATAAATAAGCAGGACATTTTTGTCAATTAAAAAGTAAGTGAAAGGATAAAACATTTCATGCAGCTGGGATCCTGGAAATCTTTCTCAACATGTTAAGTTTCCTATTTCATTTTGGTCTCATTCTCATTCGTCAAGGATGTTTTCACAGCCTTTTCTCCCCCACAGAAATCTGACCATGAAAGGGGAGACTTCTGGCTGAGAAAATGACTCACTTTAAATAGCGTTTTTTTATTCCCGAGCCTCTGCCTCTAAGACTGCCCTGCACATTCATGAGGCTACCTGGTGTGCTGTCTGGTATAAATATTTCAGTGGCTCCTTTACCAGTAGTAGTTGGGTGGGGATCTTTATCCTTGTTTTAATCTCTTTTACATACGAGACAGTGGAGGTGCAACACCCTCGTGTATGGGACCTCTTCAGAAGCCGGCTTAACTATGCCACGTATCATTAGATTGCCTTCCAGGATCTGTGGTGATGTGACTGTAGCAGACGGGGCTGCTGCAAGGTTATGGGGAAAAGGTATTACAGGGTGTTGGATGGCAAAAGGTAGTGAAAGAATCAAATGAAAATATTACTGCGTATTTCACATGTATAGATATTTAATGCCCACTAGACCCTGGTGTTCAGAAAGTCATGTTTCCCTTCTGTTCCATTCATAGGTGATCATGGAGGAAGCACTTTACTGCCACCGAATGTCACAAATGAATTTCCAGAATATGGGACTATGGAGGAAGGTGGAGAAGGCCTAAGAACTTCTCTGGAGTTTGATGTGGAGTCTCCGCCATGCTGCCCACCAGGGGAACAGGGCCTCCATCTTGCTGGCCCAGACTCTGGGCTCCACAGTGTTACAGAAGGACCAAAATATACCAGAGAGGCCCCCTCTCAAAGTCACCTCAAGGAACAAAGTTTACAACCCATTGACTCTTTGATTTCTGCTCTGAAAGCCACAGAAGCAAGAATAGCTTCAGAAACATTGCAGGCTACGAAGGTACTGGATAAAGATCCTGTTTCTATTTTTTCAGTTCAGCAGGTGGAAAAAGCGACAGACACTGCCAGTCATAAAACACAGAGAGCCATCACACCGTTCCCTGCTGGCCAAGGAAAACCACCAGATATACCTCTTGCAGCTGAAGAAACAACGGAGGAAAATTTTTATTTGAGCATCCAGAAGGATCTGAAAGCACTGTTAACTGGAGAAACCCAGCTAGAGCATTCCCAGATTACTAATAATGGCAGAAAGGGGGCTGTCTGTGTGCAGGAGCCAGCTTGTCCTGTACCCTCCATGCGGAGCTCTGCAGGGACTTCTAATTCTGCAGGCAGTGTCAGGGTTTTGGGAGAGCAGAGACCTGATCTTGGGAGGGAGCACACGGGGGGATGGGATCGAGGTGGTTCCCTGGGACGCTCTGACCGAGTCAAACATGTGGAATTTCAAGGGGTGGAGATATTATGGACAGGAGGAGAGGGGAGAAAGACCCAGCATTCTACTGCAGACTTGGCAGCACCATTGGAAAGGACAACTTTTCCAGACGGTGGGGAGTTTCCCCGAGCGGCAGGCCATCGCATCTCAGAGGCTGGCTCGTGCGGTGCAGTGAGTTTAAGGGAGAGTGTCTGCACTGACACTTGGCATGCTTCTTCAGAGAGTGCCTGCCCTCAGGTAGGGGGATTTTCCCCTGTGCCTCTTGTGGAGAATGGAGAGGATGACGTCTTCCTGAGAGAAAACCAACATCTTGAGAAGAAGCCCGAAAGAGATGGTGCAAGGTGAGCTCCCAGAACAGCCTGCCCCTGGCGATGGCTGGAACATCCTCTAGAAAGCCATTGTCTAGCACTTGATACAAAAACTCAGCTTACAGCACAACACTCTTTCCCTGCATTTTGCTTTGGGTGATTTCAGTTACCCACCATCAGCAGAGGTTTGAGAATAATAAATGCAGAATTGGAGGAATAAATAATGTATAAGTTTTAAATAACTTCTATTAGAACATATTGTTATAATTGTTCTATTTCATTATTAGTTACTGCTGTTAATATCTTACTATATTTTATATACAGGGGAGGGAGCTCCTGTACACTGGCTGTTTGCTGTCATAGAGTGGAAGTTATTGTAAGCCGGGTCTTTCTTATATTCTAACCTTCCAAGACAGTAAAGTGATCTTGTGATAAAGTTGTCCATTAGGCTCAGGCTTGGGAAGTGGAACTTTGAAGAGATAAGGAACACTCGCCTTTGCACATCCATTTCTGACATTTATTGTATTTGGCAGGTTTTGAGTTTTCCACATCATAGTAACTAAAACAGTCCCTAATTATTTTAAATAATATGACAGTATTAGGACTCTGTTGACATGTCCTGCACATTACATCCTTACTTAGGCGTTTTTTTCTGGTGGCACAACCAGGGATTGCAGAGCTGTGTGTAGCCTGCTTTCATGTGTGAGCGCAGATTGGCCCCCTCAGTGTTCTGTACGTGGAAGGGCTGGCTCAGAAGTGGCCTCTGTAATTCATCTGTTCCATAGTATTCACCTTGGAATCCCTTCTCACAGTAGCGTGTGTTTTTGTTTATGACTGGGGCAAGAAAACTTGGCATCGTGTGATATTTCCTGGTCTTTCCCTGCGCTCCTGACACCATACCAGCCTAAGCCTGGGACAAGAAAAGTTCAGCTTTGCGAATCCATTTCTGACTTTGGTTATATTTGAAAGACGCGCCTCATCTTTCTTCACTCCCTTGGGGTGTAGTCTAACCAGGAGTGTTCCTTTGGCTAAGTCATTTGCTGTGTCATGTACTTCTGCCACCAGCGAGGAGCTCCCCCAAAGAGGAGCTGGAAACCTTAACTCAGCCCGCCTAGTAGGTTTTTGACTCTCATCAGAGGAAAGGAATTTCAGGATGCATTAGTAAGAGCCATAGAAAACATTTATTGGACAGAGTTAAAAAGTGTTGACATTCCATGGGGAGAGGCGCTCACGGTCTGGGTTTGGGAATGTCTGTGTTCTCAGAGGAATCCTTTAGTTTGACTAGGGATATAGATAACCTTGTGTCCTGAAGTTGTAGGTTTGGTTTTGCTTCTGCACTGCAATTAAACCAGGACCTTCACATGGAGCTACATTCTCAGTCCTTTTTATTTTAAGAGAAGGTCTTACTAGGTTTTATCGGGGCACTAAATCGCCCGGGCTGAACGTGAGCTTGCAGCCCTCTCGCCTCGGCTCCCAGGGGTCGTGCCGGGGTTGTAGGCAGGCGCTCGCTGCCTGCCTAATCTCCTTCCCACTTATCTTCGTTTCTCCTGCCTTACCCCACTTGGAGTTTGTACCGTTTCCTGCTGCCGGTCCTCATGCCACCATACTGTACTTCCTATGAGAAATGACCTGTGTCCAAGCTGAAGAGTGTTTTGTCTTGTTTTTGTTTCGTAGGAGGAAATGCCTTTCCTTCTACAGTTACCAGATCCCCCAAGATGACTGTGGAGATCTTCCTCGTTCCCTCTCCTCTAACGTAAACCCTCCAGACTTCACCCCAAAGCATCCATGTTATGTGATGTGCAGCTATTCATATTCCCACTGGAATATTCACTTTTGCTGTTGTTTGGATGATTAATTTACTCCTCCTTTTCCTTCTTCACCCCTCTTTTTCTTTCCACAAATAGTTTTTAGTTGTTTACTGCGCCTTTGACCCCGCTAGATGCTTGACGTAAAGGTATGTTGAAGTAGACAGGGCCCATAGTGGTCACTGTCCTCATGGGATTTACTGCTGAAGACAGACACTGACCACCTTCATTAGTGGGGGATCATAGATTGTGCTGGGCCCTTTGAAGAGGAAGAACAGAGACTTTAGAAAGCACAATTTGAATGGAAGGGGAGAGGCTAGCTCAGTTGATGGTCTGCGAGAGGCCTTTCTGTAGACGTGGCAATGAAACTGAAATTTGAAAAATGCACAAAAGCCAGGCAAGGAAGGGGGAAGAAAGATCTGCTTGGGAATTTTCCATTTTATTCTAGGAGCAATGGGAAGCCATTAGGAGGTGAAAATCCAGAATATTATTGAGTACAAGATGGACGTTCAATAATTTAAGATAAACAGAGACAATGGCATTGTTTGCAGATGAATTCTGGTATATCTAGGAATTCAGGTTACTTAGGACAGGCTTAGTAGATGGTCCTATGTCTATTTTATTTCATTTCTAGGAATCTGAGACTCAGGGAAGTTACCTGAAGTGGCCTCAAGTGTATTGATCCTATCAGGACTAACTCCAGGTCCTACTAACTCTTGGCCTCTGTTCTTGTTAATAACTCATCTGTCTCCCAGGCTTTAATTCTTACCTAGTTAGCCTAATGTTCACTTTTAATATTTAGAAACCATGTTGCATATTGATTTCTCACATTTGTATGCCAAAATTCACACCCCACCCTGCACCTGAAGCTCCAGGCTCTTTGTTGGTCCCAGGGCTGCATGACACTGTCTCAGAGAACCGCCATTCACAGTACAAACTCCAGAAACTAACACTGTACACCAAAGCTACTTACACAGCCACACACTCGAAAGCATTCCATTTTGCTGAATGACCTAAAGGGAGCTAACCCAGAAGGTGGTCAAGCTCTAATTTCTCACGTTTGTAGATGAACTTGTAAGTTGCTTCTCACTTTTCTGGATTTGGGGTAGCCTTACAGTCAGGCTGTTTGTTTTAGGGTCAGGTATTGGCAGTCCAGGTTTGGACCTGAATGCTGCAATGCAGCTTCACTGTCAGCAGAGGGCAGCCCTTGGATTCTGAGGTGTCGTTTTCTCCAGGGCATTTGGTCTTAAATCAGAAAGTATTAATAACTGATGAAAGTTGATTGTATTTTTATTGAAAGTTTACTGTGTCAAGTTTACAGGATGTGTTTACATGCTTTTGTTATAGGTTTCTTTTTTTTTTTGAGAACTGAATCCAGGACCTTCCCAATGAGCTTACCTTCCCAGCCCTTTTTAATTTGGAGACAGGATTGTGCTAAGTAAATTAGTAAGATACACAGACTGAGCTAGGACTTGTGATCCTTCTGCCTCAGCTTCCCAGAGTGCTGGGATTACAGGTGTTCACAACTGGACTGCTTTTGTTACAATTCAGAACGATGGCAGTTATATGTCATCTGAATTTGTGGAATGTAGCTGGTTTAAATGCATACTAGAAAACTAGTTTGAAACTTTATTGAATTACTTGCAGGAGAGTAACTCATGTATGCTAAGAAGTTTTTCAAACCATATGTGTTTTATATCATCTTAGCCAAATAAAGATATAATCTCAGTGAACATGAGTTATACCTACAGAACATAGTTCTTTTTTAAGTAGTTGAAGGGGGCAAAGATAAAGAAAAAAATAACAATATTGAAATTCTTTACTCTTGATTTCTTCCAGGATCCTGGAGGAAGAAGACCACCTTAGGGGAGGAGATGATGATGTTCTTGGGGCTGGGTACACCGAGGACTCCACTGACGTGTACAGCTCCCAATTTGAGACCATTTTGGACAACACTTCTTTATACTACAGTGCAGAGTCATTGGAGACATTATACTCGGAACCCGATAGCTACTTTAGCTTTGAAATGCCCCTTACTCCAATGATACAGCAGCGCATCAAAGAAGGTGGCCAGTTCTTAGAAAGGACTTCCTCAAGAGGACCCCAGGACATCCTGAGTGTCTCTTCAGATGGAGGCATAGTGATGGGCTATGCTAGTGGGCTCACCAACGGACTGCATGATGCCAGTGACTCCATCTACTCCAAAGGCTCTCCGGAGCTTGCCTTCTGGGGAAGGTACCAGTTCCACTCCTATCAGTTATATGGTGGTGGTTTTTGCAGCATTCTCTCTTTGGGAAATCTGAGTGTGGAATAGGTTTGTCATTTGGCCAGTTTCTGTGGATATAAACAAACGATGTGAGTAAGAAGTCACTCGAGCTTTAAGGGCAGGCAGAGTTTTCCTCTGCCAAATTGGCAAGCTATAGGCATTCTATGCTGTAGTAGTTCCTGGCTTGCTATGTGTGAATGGATACTGAGTAAATACTTGTGGGTGATCAGTAGATATTAGTTCCAGTGATGCAACCCAGTGGCACTGGTGTATTCTGTTAAAAGAGCTTAATTCTGATATTGACATTGGTTGACATTGTGGAACAGGTTATTTGATTGGTCCAGAGACTCCTTAGTTAGAAACTGAGGGAGTTGCATTTGAAGGTCACCGCATCTTTTCCATGATGGTCCTCATGTGTCTGTCTGGTTGTCTTGTTCCTGAGACTGAGGGGAAGGATCTGATATGAATGTCTGATAAAGCCGACACCTTGGTAAGGCTACAAATGTTTATTTTCTCTCTCTAAGATTTAAGTCTGTCTGGGAGATAAAGTGACAATCACATGGGTCACACACGCCATACCTGTCATTTAGCGATTCTGCGTGTTAGTAGGGGGTTATGTAGCATTTCATGTCTCCTTGCCTGACATCTTCATCTCCTCCACCTGTCATTTAGCATCTCTGTCAGTGAGCAGAGAGCAATAAACTTGGTAAGCTTCATGAATTTAATTTGATATATTTTTCCTGTGTGCACGCATGTATGTGTGTGTGTGTGTTTGTGTGTAGAAAGAAAGATCACATGGGGATAAACTATTTTAAAGCTGTCTGAAAAATGTCAGTGCTTCTTTTTAGAGTCAGTGTTCATATTACAGGTTTCCGGGAAACCATTCTTTTTGAACAATCCACTCTGTGTTTGCAGTTTTTACAACCATCTTATAGGTTTATAGTTCAATGGATGAGCAAATTCAAGAGGAGTACAACATAATGTTGTAGGCCTGCATTTCTGTGCAGGGCTGTGCAATGGATGGGGGCTGTGAGTTGTCACAGTGGGTCGCGGTGAGATAATGAAAAGAATGCAAAGTCTTAAAAGCACAAGATTTTGGTCTGAATTACTTGGACAAGCCACTTACTCTGTCAGAAAGGTGATTTCTTCATTTGTGAAATGGGAATAATGACAGCCAGTGTGCTGCGTGGAGGGATTTGCGGGGTCTCTCTACAGTTGAAAGCAGGGAGCACAGTGCTTGGTATAAACTCAGAGGAGCTGGAGTGAATCAGGTGGGATCCGAACTGGCTGGCTGGCTGGCAACTCCACGGTT
Organism: Dinomys branickii; assembly: GCA_004027595.1. Lineage (NCBI taxonomy): Eukaryota > Metazoa > Chordata > Mammalia > Rodentia > Dinomyidae > Dinomys > Dinomys branickii. The sequence continues at coordinate 197,293 of PVLD010000195.1, forward strand.
AGATTGCCTGTGTCTCCGAGAGGCTCGTGGCTGTGAGTGCGGGGTGGCCCCGAGGGGAGGTGTCCCTGCCTGGGGACACCCCTGAGACCGAGAGGGAACCTTCTTCATTGGATTGCGCCACCTTAGTCCTCTAGTTTCCTCATCACCCCTGGCGACTGTCAGTGGAAATAAAGTGCTATAGGAGAGGCTTGCGAATAGTTTGGCTTGCAACTCTCATCCGACTTTCTGCGGTGAGTGGAAGTTGTTTATATCATAGACCAGAACAGGTTGGGGCACTGAGGTGGTTTGGGCTGAGAGGTTTGGTGCAGAAGCCCCAGGCAAGGTGTGACAGGAAGGGAGGAGGTGAGCCTCACTTGGTGAGTCCAAACAGAAAGGAAGGAGATGAAGGTTTGTTAGATGTCTGGCTTGTGCAGTGAGCTTGGGAAGCCGCCATCACTTTGGCCTATGGATGCCACTCATTAGTACAGACAGAGTCACAGGGAGAGAATACTGGAGGAGATCATAGGATTTCAGTACCTCACATTTAGCTGTCTGTCTTGTTTGCCCAAACTAGATCATGTCTAGTGGTAAAGGACCAAGTCTTAGTACTGCATGAGAAATGTCTTAGAGATGAGCCAGCCTGGCTTCCTCCCAGCCCTGGCCTCCTCCCACAGGGCTTCTGACTGGTGGTCCTTCCACACTTCTATGAGCACTGCCTGGGGCGTAGACAGCCCAGCTGGACAGGTACCTGGTTTTGTGTCTTTTGAGCTAGTAAGTAGCTATAGGGGGAGGAAGTTTTATTATATGATATATGTACATATTTTATGATATATATATTTAGGGTTAAAAAAAGGAGGTGACAGATTTAATAATTAAGAAGTTTTAAAGAACTAGAAAACTTTTGTATTTTTCTTTAGCCCCTTCTGTTTTCTTTAGTGCTTGGAAGAAGTTACACTACCAGAGGAATTGTGTGGGGACTGTGGTTTGAAGAATCATGAAATTTTACAGCTTGAAAGGGGCCTTAGATAAGTTATTTTATAACAGAGTCCCTGTGTCCCAGCTTGGGAATTATCCAAAGCCACATGGCTTTCCAGCGACAGGTTTTTACTCTGATTTAAGTGACGTGGCTCCTACTTAGTGCCTGGTATCTTGTATTAATATTCTTTCTTTTGATCTGGTTTCTTTCATGCTATGTGTCTATAGAGGCAGAAGTCTTAGTTGGTCTCTTTTCAAGAAACTAAGTTCTAAACGTAGAGCTGGTGGTTGTTGGTGGTGGTGGTATGTTGTTGTTATTACTGATACTGAGGAAACATTTACCAAGTCATTAATATACATATTTCTATAAAATCTTGAAGTAATCACTGAGGAGTGTTTTAAAATTTCTTCCCCGTTAAAACATCCCTCTGCAGAGGTAAGGAGATAAACACAGAGGCGTAGAGCCTGTTCAGGAAGCCCAGTGATTGCTGACTGCACAAGAGCTAGCGTAATTGACTTCCCTCAGCCAAGCACGGAGGGCCATTTGGAAGCCAAGGAAGAGAATATTTTCTAATTTCATTAGAAAATGTATATACAAAGGAAGCGCGATAAATAAAAAGAGTACATACGCCCAGCATTTGTTCTATGTTCACAGCCTCTCTTATTCACTTAGTCCTGGGCTCGGGTCTGACCACACCATCTAAACAGCGCTCCAAGGAAGACACAGAGTCAGGGGGTCAGAGTGAGTTCTCTGATAATGCCCCTTTGATACTGTGTAGGGCAATGATTAAATTAAGCCCATCTCTAGGAAGGTATTGATTTTAATGCATAAAGTATTCATTGTTAGCAAATAGAAAACATTATAAGATTTCTTTTGCCAGTCTCTAAAATACTTTGATATTACACGTAGCCTATAGATTTTATTTATTTTGTAAAGACATGGTACTTAAGTCTCATAATAAGGTGGGAGAAAGAAGGAACTGTTAATGTTCTTATTTTTCAGACAAGGAATCAAGGCACAGAGAGGGTGAATAACTTCTTTAACGTTACACAGAGGGTTAGTGGCACACCCCCTGCTCTAACCAGCCTCCAGAGCCTGTGCTTTACTGAGCTGTGCTGAATCGGACCCACAAATTATGTAGACGGTGATAATGATTCTGGACAGATCCTGTAACAGATACTTTGAACAAAACAAAAATGTATTTGTTCTAGTATTGCTTTGATATATTTTAACTCCTTTCTTATTTCTATATATGCCTTTACTTTGTCACTAAATATTATTCGAGTGGCAGTATTTGATAGTGATTTCTTTGGAGCAGAGAGTGACATTATCTCTGTTGCACTGCATCTTTAAAGAAAAGTGGGAGAAGTTGGAAGTGGTGACGAGAACATTGAAGCAAGTTAGCAAATCTTCACTTCCTCTCCCAGGAACACCTTCCTGCTTCTGGCTAATCTCCATATACATGTCAAAGAGAAAGAACCTCCGACTCTGTTATACTGTAGTGTCCAACTGAGAAAGACATTGTTTTTGAGTATTTATATCATTATTTGCCTTTTAAAGTATCATTTGCTACTCAAGAGGCAAAGCCACTCAGAGAACTGGTGGACATTGCTTGACAAAGGCTAATACTCAACATTTAAAAAAAAAGAAGTATTATAGATCTTTGTGTTACCAGATAGATCACTTTTCATGAGGGAAGAAAAGCTTCCTCTCAAAAGCCTGGAGCCAGCGTGGCCAGGAATAGTTAAATTCTCCCAGGTGCTCTGCCTGACGTTGACCGGAGAGCTGTGTGTCAGCCAGGAAAGAGCTCGCCCTGCGATGTAACCCAATATTTTAATGAAGGATTCAAGAGTAGCATCCCTCCCTTTGTGGTCTCCAGCTACACACCCTCATGCTGATGGGGTCAGCGGTGCTGTGTGAAGTCCAGTCACATGGCTCCAAAATTAGAAAGGATAATTAGAGACTTACAGTTACACATGTTCCAATGGGTTCCTTTGTGTCTGGGTGCTTCTCTCTCGCCGGCTTGTCAGCTGAGGATCACAGCTCCAATCAGTAAGTTCAACCTGAAGACCACAAGGCACAGATGTTGACATTGTGACCACTGAGCAGAACAGAATAGTGTCCATTTCTATCGATCTTGGGTTTGGACAGAGAGTAAAAGAGACATAGCAGATGCAGTAACGTGACAGGAACTTTTCTTTTGCTTCTCTGAACCATATGAATGTTTTTAAAAATTACCTTTTTGGTGTGACAGATATATTTTAGGTTTCAGGTTCCTCGGATTTCTCTTAAGATATTGCTGAGGATACCAAGCAGTTCCGGCACAGGAGGTGAATTACATCTGTGTGCAGCTGAGATGCCTGAGCAAAGTGCTTCTGTGTTCAGTCCACACTGACTCCGATATTTGTGGTTTCCTGTCTTCCTTTTGCCCCCGCCCGGCCTTCCATTGGAATGTTCATGTTTAGAGCTGTTCTCTCCAGGAATTTTCATCTGCTAGTGTTTTCCTGCTTAGAAAGAAGTTATGTGAAGTAAGGGTGTTGTAGTGTTGTAGGAACTTTGTTGAAGTGCGATTTCAAAATTTTTCCAAATCTCCCCGTATGAAACCTGGAAGGCATTTAAATATTAGAATAAGAATATGATGTGGCATTAATGAAGCCGACAAGGAAAAGTACTTTGGTTCTGTGGGGGTGTCTGTGTGGATGCAGCCACTTCAGGAGCCCCCAGCCTCAGTTCTCTCTTTAGCCCTGGAAGCTCTGCCGCCTCCTAGGCTCTTCAGCGGGTTGCTTTTCTTTTACTTTTTTGCTTTGCATTTTAGTGTTTATTCTGTAGAAAAGGAGGTTCTCATTTTTCTCTCTCTGGTTTCCTGAAATGGTGGGTTTTACTTTTAATCACATCAGGTGGTAAAAAAACCCAGCGGAGTGCTGACGGGTGAGGGCTCTCTGAGGGGTTTTGGATCCTGTTTCAGTTTACTTCCCAGGTATGTGATTGTGAATAAATCCATAAAACCTGGGAACCTTTCCTAGTAAAAAATGGAATTAACACTAAGTTGTCATTAGGAAGGAAGAACAAATCAGATAAATAAATCAGGGAAGAAAATCAAGTGGTCTAACAATGTTGGGTATCTAGCAGAAGATAGTGAAACGAAATTAATACCAATGACTTTAGTAGCGCAAAGAAGTCCTCCAGCCACCGTGCCATGTACTCCAGCCACCATCTCTCTCTAAGCTGGTAGCAGCATCCATTCTTCCCAGCCCTAAACTTTCCAAGGCACCTTCTGGACTTCCTGAAACATAACTTTCCTTGTATAACAAAGTGCAATGCCCTGTGTTAGGGTGGAATAAAATCTGGTGTTACTGGCACTTGATCTCAGGCAGGTCTTTTCACTTGGGATACTTCTGGTTCCTTATTGGTGAGATGGAGATAACCTCACTAGCCAACTTGTTGTAAGATTTGTGAGTATTCATTTTCCTGTCCGAGTTTTGCAGTTGTGATCTGAGTAATAGTCTAAGGTATACTAAGAAAATACAGAAGAAAAAGCCTGATTTTAACACACACACACACACACACACACACACACACACACACACGCTCACGATTTGGTGAATGTTTGCATGCAGGGCGTGTGGGGCTGAGTCCATGTGGTTGCGAGTGTTCAGGCCTGGAGGGCTTAGGGAGTCAAGATGCTATTGGCAGTGCTTCGGGGCGAAGCAGGGTTTGTGCCTGAATGTCCAGGGGGTCGGCTTTCCTGTGGTGCGATGTGAGCACAAGGGTCATCGAGGTGGACTGGTAGGAGCATGGTGTTGAAGGTTGCTGGAGGGACTTTGCGTCACCATCTTAGAGGTGAGACTTTCAGCTGTGGGAGTGAGGTCGCTCCTAGAGAGTTAAGAGTGGGCTTGCGAGGTGCTTGACATGAGCCGGGGAAGGCTGGGACACATCACTGTATTTCTTTTGTGGAAAAGATGCCCTGTGAGGTCCATCTCCTGATTATGACGGACCTGCCAAGCTCTTCTGTGCTTACCTACTTTCTCCAGCAGGGGACTCACTGTCAGGAGCCCAGAGTGGAGACTGAATGCTTTGGTTGCTGATTGTTCTTTTCATGCCTTCTGGTGGCCATGGGCTTTCTCTGTGTGTTGAGTGCCTCTTAGGTCAATTTGCGGTGACTTTATGAAGTGGCCCTGGGTTTGAACTAGATATTACAAAACATCCTAATTCTGCAGTTTAAGCTTCATGTCAAACAAATGTAATTCCTTGGGCCTTAGTAGATATTAATGTGAAGATTGGAAGGCACCATGAACTTGGATGATGGTTTATTGAAGATGATCTCATGAGACAGGACATTGGAGGTACAAGTTAGTATAGGAGAATCATGGCTTGAAATAAAGATCAGAAAGGTGGCTACTCTTTTATTTGGTTGCAATAACAGATACAGCAATCATTTTATTCCTACATGTGCACAGTATTTTAATTTTAAAGGAAGTAATGACAATTTCTTTTAGCAGATCACTTAATACCATGTTTGTAAAAGTAGCTGTTATGCATTGATTCTTGGTTTGGGGAGGAGAGAAGAAATGGGGCTTCCGCAAATAAATATTTCAGTCAAGGTGTTTTATTTAGAAGTAAAAATTTACCTGAACTCAAACTTACGTTTTCTTTCATAAGTTTTCCACAAGCTAAATTACAGAGTCTATGTTGAATTTGTTTTAGATTCTAGCATGGCCTTCATATTTAGCACCTGAGACAGGCAGTGGCCATGGTACAAAGGAAGTTGAATATTCTCTTTCTCATGAATGCTATTAATGAAGGTTAATACTAAACTCCATCTAAATCAATGCTAGATAGATGTTCTGACTTCATAATACCATCCTCATGTGCTATTTCATATGCTTGTGCCTGGAACCTCTGTGTGCTGTGAGTCTATTGGTCTCTGAATCTAAAATTATGGAAGGAAAGCCTTATAAATCAGACACATTGAACTATTAAAATGTCATGATCTTGTTATTCATCATCTTGCTACCTAGCAGCTTGTTGGAAATGAGAATTCTCTGGCTCTACTTGTGAGCTACTGTATCAAAATCTGCATTTTACCGAGACACGCAAGTGGTTTGTGTATCTATAGAATTTGAGAAGCCCTGGTCTACAACAGTGCTCCATAGAGTGTCTTTGAGTACTACAGCTGTGCAACAGTGATCTTTAAACTTGGTAGCGCTATAAAGGTATGTGAGAGCTCTCTTAAAGTCTGATTCTTCAGAGTCTGGACTCTATTGCTCTAAGGTGCTTACAAAGCTTCCAAGGAGATTCCAATGTGCAGCCTACATTGTCAGTGTATTTCTGCTCCTTGTCAACATTTGTGGTCCTCACGTTAGCAGCATAAACATCAGTTTGAATCTTGTTAGAAGTTCAGAACGTTTAGTGAGTCTGCTTAGTGAAGTTTGCCTTTTAATAAATTCCCAGGGAATTCATAAGCACTTTTCACCTTGAGAAGCTCTCAGTGGAACGTGAATATGGGCAGAATACAAACTGAGGATGACTTAGGACTTGCTCCTGAGAGCAGCGAGCCTGTTAAAGGTAACTATACTTGTGGTGGGGATAAGTCTTCTAACAGAGGCCTGTAAAAGTGAGTGTTCCTGCTGTGAATCTAGACGTGACTTTTTGTGTCTCTGGTACAGTGGCATAGGGTACCCATCTCTGCTCCAGAAATATGAGTTGACTAATTTTCATGCTAGAGAACAGTAATGTTAAGGTGTGGATCTTTTATCTTTTTTGTGATACTGAGGATCAAACCCAGGGCCTTGCACATGGTAGGTAAGCACTATACTGATACACACATCCTGAGGACTTTGTTTCATTTTGAGTCAGGGTCTCACTGAATTGCAATCCTCTTTACTTAGCCTCCTGAGTAGTGGGGGTCACAGGTATGTGCTAACATACCCAGCTTATGGTTTGGATCTTAACTGCCCCCCAAAGGATATGTGCTGAATGCTTGCTTCCCAGCCCACGGCACTGTTGGGAGGGAGGTGGTGGCACCTTTAAGAGGTGGGGCCTAGGTGGCGGAAGTGAGGTCATTGTGGGTGTGTCCTTAAAGGACTTTGACCCTTTTCCCCTCAGTTTCATAGTCACCATGATGTGAGCAGCTTTGGTCCACCGCACATTTCCCTTACCACAGGTTCAAAGCGATGAGGTCCAGTCATTATTGACTGACACCTCTGGAACTGTAAGCCAAAGTAAATCTTACCGTGTTGTAATTTGATTGTCTCAGTGGCACAAGTGTGGTATAGTGGTGAGTGTGGATTCTGATCAGATTTCTTTGGTTTAAATTTTAATGGATTCTCTTTCAACCTGAAACCCTTTATCTGGGACAAGGGATAACAATTTACTGACACTTAAGGATAGCCAACTTTTATTTAGTATTCATTACTAGTAGTAATAGTGGTTGAATTATTGTCTTTAAAATTTCTTCAAAGTCATTTTTCATGAATGGACTCTGGTAACAGGAATTTAGGATGTTATATAGCTATAATAATAATCTTAAAGCCTTCGATTATTTGAAGGTGAATTGTAATGATAGTGTGTTTTGTTATCTTTATAATTATTCTATTTAGCAGCTCAAAGAGGTGACATTTTCTTACCTGAAAAGTCTTTAGTACAGAGAAAATAAAAGTTATTGAATAAGTATATTGTTAAAATCAGAAAAGTTCATTATTTTATACTCAGCATTTATTTAACAACTATTTTAGGATTTGTTCAACTATTACACTTATCAGGTACAGTCCTGTACTGCAGAGAGGTATTACTTTTTCTCCCATTCTGTTAATCTTCTAATCTGAACAGATGGGGCTCTATTCAGTTAGGTAGCCTTTGGGCAACTGACTTCTTCAAGCTTCTCTAACATACCAACAAGTACAGAAAATTTTCTCAGCAGCATGCTTAGGCAAGAAAACGTTACAGCCAGACTTGATGGCTCAGGTTTGTAATCCTAGCACTCTGAAGGCTGAGGAAGGAGGACTTCAAATTTGAGCCTAGCCTGGGTGACACAGCAAATGAGTGAGCAATGAATGAATGCATGAAGGAATAAAGAAAAAAAGAAGAAAGAAAGAACGTTACTCAGTTTGGAGGCCCTGGGTTTAATCTCTCTTACATGAGCACCGCGAAAACCAAACAAACAACAATCAAACCTTACAGGTGAATTGCCAACTGCTAGGGATGACCTCCCTGAGGACAACTCTGGTCCTATCTGTCTTTCCTATTCCTTCCTGGTCATGGTAACAATGGCCTGTTGGTGTTTAGGGTTCCTACATAGGAGTCCGTTCGTAGACATCATTATATTATTTCATGTGTTTTTAACTTTCTATAAATGCTTTCTTCTTGTTTCCTTCTTTTTTGTTCAGCATGTGGAATTCATTTTTCCTAATTTACAAAGCCCTAGGTTATCTGCTAATTGCTGTATCGCATTCATTATATGTGAATATATTATAAATTATTTTTCTTTTTATGAGCTTCTGGCTGTAATTTATATTTTTGTTGTCTCAAGCTGTGGCAGCACGTACACAACTCATGCACATGGTTTTCTGTGCATATATGGGAGAGTTTCCTAAGGCTGAGTATATATTTAGGAATAAAATTGCTGCAGGGTAAGTATAATCATTTTCTGGTGAACTGGGGCATTTTTGAAAGGGCTTATTACATTTTCTTTGAATGCATATAATTCTATGTACTTCTGTTTATAAGGTAACATTTAGTTCTTTTAACCTCTTGAACCTCCTTATTCTCATATTACAACAAAAATAGCAGGAATCTGAAGGAAAGCACGGCAAAGATAGCCACTGAAGTCAGCCTGGTCCCCTTTCCCTTTAGGGACATTGATGCAGACTCTGCTATCCATTAGTTGGGTCTGGCAGCTGTCCCTAGATTCCCGTTGCCCAACTTCTGTTGTCTGTATTCTCTCCAGTTCATCTGTGCCAGTTGTTGCCTGTGTCTGACAGCCGTGACTGTGGCCTGACCATGTCTGGATGTCTCAAGCATGTTTTGAATAACAGGACAATAAATATTTTCACACTGAAGATTGCAGAAAAACAAACAAACCTAGAAATGAAAATAGAAAAACACAAGATTCAATTGTGCACTTAAAGTAGTCAACTTGGTGTTCTGTAAATGAACTAAATCTCTTTTGTGGGCTATTTCAGTCATTCCTGTAGGGCCAGAATGGGTGTGCTTTGGCACATTATGGTCTTTAACATAGTACTTCGAAAACATCAGTGCTCATAAAGAAAAAATGGCACTGAGGTGACTTTGTTTTATTGGGGCCTTTTTCCCCCTTAAACAGCAGCCACTGCAGTTCTAGGAGGCCACTCGCCTTCTCTCCTTGTTGGCAGCTTGCAGTCTGGCTTTTAAAGAGTTAAGCAGGAGTTTTGTGAGGTCATGTGTGACTTCACTGGGTCTGAACTTTTGAAGCAGGTCTGTTGGAGGGAAGCTGCCTGTTGAGAGGGGAGGCTCTCAGGAGGGGAAGTCCTCCTTCAACTTCTCTCAAGTTCTTATCCCGCAGCCCCTGCTGGACACAGTGGCATTCTGGGAGAATGTCACTGCAGAGCCAGGGTGTAGCAGTTTGTACTCACCACAGAAGCAGCTTTCAAAGTACATTAAAAGAGCCCTTGCAGAAGATGAAAGTTTGCTGAGCAGATGGAATGGGAGAATGGTTTTCCTGACAAATTTTATGGGCTGACTGTTTGCTGACGGAGGTAAGAGGAATGTGGTTCCTTGTCTTTGGCTGATCTTGGCAGTGCTGGGTTAGGTATAACTGTAGTTAGAGAAAATTCTTTGAATTTGAAAATATTTAGTTTCAAATGAAAAACTTTGGAGGAAGGTCTTGGAGAGAAACTTCAGAAAAGGATTATTTATATATTTTCATTTACAAATCAGCTGGATAGATGTGAGGTCAGTGTATATATTAGAGGGTTTGGGAAGATGAGTTTTCCCTGTGATGGAGTTTGCTGCTCCCTGAGGTGGCTGCACATAGCTGCATGCTTCGGAACTGTGTGTGTACTTTCAGCAGCTCTTTGTGAAGCTTCTGGCAGGCATTGGAAGGTCACCAACTTGGGCTTGCTCCTTTAGTGGGGTCCATTCTGACTGCTTACAAAGCTGTCATTCTTACTTCATTGTGTCAGTGCTCTGAAAAGAAAGTTGGCTATGCTGTGTGTGTGGAAAGAAGATTCATTTTAGGATTCAGTGCTACTTTTGAAAAATCAAAGGCTAGTTCATTATCTTAAAAAAATACAGTTTTCTTTCTCCTGGAGCTGGATGAACTTTAATCCTCCATTTATCTTTAGAAGATACCTCTGTTTTCATGTTCAGCGGGCACAGATATGTGTAGAGCATAAGATCATCTACGTTAAAAGGGGACGTGAGCCTTGGCCATTGATACGTTGATATTATGCCCATTCCAAGATGCTTGGGGTTAAAGATTTATGAGCACCCCAGACCCAGTAAGGGCCATAATGCCTGGCCTTCCAGGGTAGGTGGCTGATTATAGAACAGGTAGGTGTTTGTGTGTATATATTTGATAAACTGTGGTATCTTGCTTGATTGCAGATATTAAATTAGTATTTCCAGTATTTTATAATGTTATCTGTCTCACTGGTCCATCAAATATGAAATGTTTGCCTCTTCTATTTAGGTGTTTTGTTTTTGTAGTTTTTATCATAAAAGAATACTTGTAAGAAGTTACTAAACGTATTTTGTGGAAGGCATAAGCATAGAGTTAACTGTCCTAGGCCCTCTACTTACAGTGGAAACTCTAGTAATTTTTACTTACCCGTTCCTGAAGACCACAGGTGGAGCAAGGGTGAACGTAGTACGTGAAATGAGGGGTGCTTATGAGGGTCAGCTAAGGTGCAGCACATGTAGGAGCACTTCTTCTATACTAACAGAAGCAGCTCAGTGAATATTAGTGAACATTAGTAAACCTGGCCTGTTATTAAATTTTGCTTCCTTGTTAGACATGTGAGAGGAATTATCGTTAAAGGGCCACGGTGATGCATTTGGAGTTGTGGATGTACTCCCGCTGCTAGCGTGTCAGCATCTTTGTGGCGGTATTCTAGGGGGCACCTTTATTGTTACAACCCCCCCACATACACACAAACCATTCCCGCCACGCCCATCACTAATCAATCGAGTGCAGCTTTTGATAGCAAGGAGGGCTGGGGGAGGCAAAAACTGTTAGATGGGTGCAAATCCATCAACGCTTTGTGCAAACCTCTTACTCTTGGCCTATTGATGACATGTCAGTGTCATTATGTTTGAATTTGGAAAACAGCACTGTGTGCTCATGTACCTCGTAGGTGGCCTGTGACCCCTACGCAAAAGAAAATAGAAAGGTTGCCAGAAATCGGTCACTGTTTCAGTGTTCCTTTCCCGGGTGCAGGTTGCCTGCCCTCTGCTAGGTAGTGGTGGCTGCTTTTGTAAGGCTCATCTGTAGTTCGCGCTTTGCCATTTCTCTCCTTATGCCGCTGGGGTTGGTAGCTGGACAGCTGTGTGAAAGCTCCTTAGCTTCTTAGTTCCTGGTCTACCACTATGGATGATAATATCTTTTCCATGGTTATTGAGATTAATTGAAATATGTGAAAATGCATAGCACAGCAGAAGTGCTAAATTTAATTCTCCTAAAATCACTCCATTTCTTCTGTTACAGTCAAGGGAAAGTTTCACGTAACTTGTAGATCAGTCTCTTTATCTTTGCCTTATAAAGGTCCCGTGTCTAGACCAGTGTTTCTAAAACTTTCATTTAATTGTTATTAGTTTATATAATCTAATGGCAGTTTCTCTTTGAATCTTCATAACTCTCCAGTGTCAGATATGATCTTTGGAGCTTTTTCAGTTTAGCCTTGATCTAGTTTTCAAAAATATTATGAAAGGAACACAGTGCTAGAGATAAAAATTAAAATTGAAGTACCACTGGTCTGGCTCTCAGAAAGCACCTCCACTGGCCTCCCTGGTGTATCCTTGCAAGGCACTCTCTGTGCAGTTCTTGGGGGTACTTTCCTTGAAACTGCCTGACTAGCGTAGAAGTACAAATGTAGTGTGGAAAGTTCTGTTTGGTCTGCCAGCTCCCCGTATAGCTCAGTTCCTCCCTCCGTTTGCGCAGGGCTCGGAATGTTTGGGAGCTCCCTTGAAGGGAGCGGCTGCACAGCTGAGCTGTGTCACCTAGGGCCTAATGCACTTGACAGTTCCAGCTATAGCCGTAGTGCTGTGGTTCGTGTGATCATCCAGAATGCCTGCAGGAGAGCCAGGGGCTTGGTGCTTCAGCAGAGAGCAAGGCCTGAACTTACTCCCAAACCCCTCAATCCTGAAGTTCTGGGACAGCAGAGCCTGTGTTCGTTTCCAGCAAGGATTTTAGTTATTGTTTAGCTGGCTGAGGGTGTGGTTAAGTCAGTCCTTTGCTCTGCTGTTATGTTTGGCTTCTTGTCATCAACAACACTGGGTGTGGATTGTGTAGAAGGCACATTGAACGTGGAGTTGGGAGATGTGGGCTCAGATCCTGGCCTTGCTGTTTACGGCTGTGAACATCTTGTACACAGTCTTGGCCAAGACTCCATTGCCCCTCAATTTTTTTATTTGCACAGCAGAACTACTGTGAGGATAAAATAAAACAATGTATGTGAAAGTGCTGTGTAGGCTGCAGAGTCCTCTTCCAGGTGTAGGGAGATGGAATTGTTTGTGCTTTGGAGAAGGAGGAGTAGGTGTAGCTGTCTAGTGTGGTGTTCTTGGACTTTGTCTCCCTCTTTGTGGTTGTCTTTTATCGTGTCTGTTCTTGGATGCTCCGGGTATGCCTAGGAACTTATGTTCAGAGCAGAGGGGGCAGTGTAGTTTCTGTGTCCAGAATGTTCTCAAGAAGTTCTATTGTGTTAATTCATTTGGTCTTTTATTGGTTTTCAGTAGAGGAAGCCAGAGAACATAACTAAGCAGAATTCAACTCTGCTACTGACCGTGACACCTGGAAAGTCACTTTTTTCTTCATCCTTAAATTTCTGCAAAATAAGGGAATTGGAGGACCCTTCTTGTGGGGAGAGATGGTGACTGTCTTCCCTTTTCTGCCTTTCCTCTCTATCTTGCTATATCCATTATCTTAGAAGGTAATTTCTGCTTCCCTGTTGTAGTAAAACCCATTCTATATAATTAAAATATGCTAAGCACAAAATAAAGTAATATGTAAACTCATACATAATTTTTTGGATAGTGGGGAGAAATATGTAAGAAGCGAGTAATAAGACTGAAAAGCAAGATCAAATATGACTTTTGATATTCAAATGTAATGAAACTTTTTACCCGTGACAGGATGTTAAGGGTGAATATCAGATTGCCTTCCCCAAATCTACTTACCTTGATATTGCATTGTTTTATGGTCACCCAGAGCTGATGATCTCTCACTTCTAGGTCTCACCCATTATTATGAGAGCTTTGAGTGCCTAAGGGAGGGAGAGAAGGAAGAGAGATGTTATGGCTTGTGTTTACATGAGCCCCAAAAGCCTCATGTGGTCATAGGTGCAGTTTTTTTCAGAGGTGACTGAATCTAGAGTGCATGATTGATTCATGATGTGGTGCTTGGATTAAGGGTAGGTGATTACTAAATCAGTCCACTGATTGGATTGGCACTGCCCTAATCCCAGTATTCTGGATACAATATAAGGGACAGAAAGAGACTTGTCATGTCCCTTGTTCACCTGCTGTGCTACCTTCTTCCTACCATGAACTGTTTCTCCTCTGCAATACCCCTCTCCTATGGCCCCTACCTTGGAGCCAGCTGACTATAGACTGAAACCTCTACAACATCTGAGCCAAATAAACCTTTCCTCCTTAATTTGGGGCATTGGGTATTTTGTCTCAGAAAAGTAACCAACACAAAATTTGATACCAGAAGTGGGCTCATTGCTGTGACTACCTAATCATGTGATTCATGAGCCTTTGGGACTGGCTTGTGGAAAGAGTTTGGAAAGGATCAGATATGCCAGTCAAAATCATATAGCTGGAACACTTTAGGCTGTACTTGATGGGAGTTTCTGGTCAGAGCTCAGAAGACCAGAATGCTGATAGAAATCCTTCTGGTAAATATCAGGCTTGAGAAGCTTCTGATGGGAAGAAGGACTGCATTGACTGTTGGACTCCAGACAATGGGTATTATACTGAGGGAGAAAGTTTGTCTGCATTTTGCTCAGTCCAGAGACTTTGCTTGAGACTGAAATTAAGGATGGTGGACTAATTAATCCTGCAGAAGAAATGTCAAGACAGTCAAATATCGAGATGATGGCATGACTGTTTGTGACTTCTAGCCAGATTTATGTTGAGAACCAAGAGCAAAGAGCCAAGCCCATAATGATTTAAACCATTTTGAGTTTGGCCAGAAAGGCAGCCCTAGTAAAGTTGCAGTTGATAAAGACAAAATAGAGGAGAAACTGGTCACTCTAAATTGTACCAAGAAAATGCCAAGTATTGCAGCAGAGGAAAATAGAAAAGATGGCCTGATGGCATCATAAAACCCAGCAGGACTCCACCCTTTGTAGCCTCAGAGTTGCAAAGATGAAAAAATTTGCTTTGAGAAGAGAACCCCAGAGAACCATGTTCTAGAATGGCAGTGGCCTAGGGAAATTGTTCCTTGGGATTTGATTCATAGGCACTTGACTCCTATAGCCAAGAGAGAAAGAAGCCTGGCTACTGCTCCAGCAGGCAGTAGACCTTGGCATCATCCACATGGAAATGGTTTTAGGTGCATGTCATATGGAAGAGTTATGGAGTCAGGAAGGCTTCCATCCAGATTTCAGAAGAAGGCCTGGGAAGCCCGGTGGTGTGTTCCCAAGAGGGCAGTGTCTGAGGCTGTGAGTGTGATGCTGAAGGTGCACTGAAACCCTAGAAGTTTTGAGAAACCAGGAACATGGACCATCTGAGGAAAACTTTAAGGATGGAGCAGAGCCTGCCCAAGAGAGAAGCTGTGAGAGCTACAATCACAGGAAATGCCATAAAGGTGTCACTGAAGCCCTTTGGAGTTCACATCTTGCCACAGATTGTATCAGATGCTGCACATGGAACTACAGGACTTAATATTTGCCTTGCTGGGTTTTGGACAAGCTTTGGTTCCATTCCTTTGTATCCTACATTTGTAACTTTTAGAATGGAAATGTCTATCTTGTGCCATTGAATGTTGAAAGAGTTTAACTTTCTTTTCATTTGTACAGTGGCCTACGACTAAGACTTTGCCATACATCTCAGTGGTAGGACTTGAGACTTGAACTTTTCAGCAATGCTGAAAGTGGTAGAACTTTGGCAACTTTTGCAAATGGACCAAATGCCTTTCCTTCCTTCCTTCCTTCCTTCCTTAATTTCTTTTTCTGTCTTTCTGTCTTTCTGTCTTTCTGTCTGTCTGTCTTTCTTTCTTTCATCTGGTCTCTTTATTTGAAACAGGATTTCACTGTGTAGTACAGGCTGGTCTTGAACTCACTTTGTAGCCCAGGCTGACCTCGAACTCACAGTGAAACTCTTACCTCAGCCTCCTCTTACCTCCTCCTGGAGTATGCCACCATGCCTGGCTCAAATGCCTTTTTTGTAAATGAATATGCATGATTCTTTGGGGGGCCAAGGGTAGAATGTTGTGGTCTGTGTTTAGACATCTCCCCAAAGCCTCATGTGGTAATAGGTAGGGCTTTTTCAGAGGTGGCTGAATCTAGAGTGTGTGATTGTTTCGTGGTGCAATGCTAGGAGTAAGGCTGGTTGATTACTAAGTTAGTCCACTGATTGGTTTGGCACTGCCCTTATCCTGGTACCTTGGATACAATATAAGGGAAAGCAAGAGGCTTGCTTGTCCCTGGCTTATTTGATTTGCTGCCTTCTGCCCACCATGAACTGTTTTCCTCTGTGATGTCCCTCTGCCATGCTGATCTGCCTCGGTGCCATCTGACTGCAGACTGAAACTTCTACAAATATGAGCCAAATCTTTCCTTCCTTAACTTTGGTCACTGGGTATTTTTTTCTCAGCAATGAAAAAAGTTAACTAATGCAGGACATAAGAGAGAGGGGAGAGGAGGGTGATGGCAGCTGGCAGCTAAAGTACAGAGAGTTTCACGGTAGCTGAAATGCCACTATGTAAAGAGATGATGAATGGATACTCCCGTAGCTTGAGGCAATAATCTTTTAGGGCAGGGGAAAGGAGTTTTTGCCAGGGGGAGATGTTTACATTGCTGTGGTTCTGCCTCTCTGAGCCACTCATCTGTCCTATTTTTTTCTCAAGCTGTTTATCTAGATGTTGAGTAGAGGAGCACATCCATTATGAGTGGACATTTTAGTCTGGGAGACAGGAAAAGGTAGCAGAGTAATAGGGACACATTCATATTTCTTCAGTACTTTACTACAAGAAGGTAACGAGAGAGTTAAAAATGATTCCTACAGCTTCCTATGGTTAAGGCATGTGTGTGGTCCTCGTAGTGAGAGATAGTCACTAGCTCTTGTGATTACTGAGTTTTTTGGAGGACTCATCAACTGAGCAGTGTTAGACACCCCAGGAAGATGCCCTCATTGAATTCCAGGAGGCTTCAAAAGCCAATGGCTGGTAAGAGTAAGGCAAATTTGTGTGTAATTGACTAATAGGCCAAGAGTATGACCACCTGTCGGAGTGACAGGTCTGTTCTAGATCCTTTCAGTAGCAATACATGTGGAGATTCTGTTAATCTGGATTTGACAATTCTCATTAAAGCCAAAGACACTTACTTTGCATACATTCTCTAACCAGTAGATCAATACCAATTTAAGTGCCATATGTGTAAGTGCTGCTTCAGGATTAAAGGTGGGGTTATGGCTGACAGCTCTAGAACGCAATGACAACTTGGCCTGAGGAGAGAGTTGATAAAAGCAGTGTGGCCTTGTGAATTCTAGCATCTTGACCTTGGGAAGCTAGTGTGGCCCATCCCCTGCTATGACTTCACCACTGATTGACTTCAGTGAGGAAATTGCATTGCTGAGCATTTTCTGAAGGTAAAAATTAAGGGAACCACAAAGTATCCATTTGAAATGTAGCCCAGGAATGGCAGTTGCCCTGTTTTTATACAGAAGTAAATTGCCTAGGCTATAGTCTCCACCTTCCCTGTGGGATCCTGCCTTTTTGCATCTCAAGGTGAGTTTCTTGGCCATTCTGGGACTCTTTGTGGGTAGTATGGATTTTACAACTCAGGCTTCTTAAAATAACTACTGCTACTACTACCAGTACCACTACTAGTTTTCCTCCTTCATCTCTTTCTCTGTCTTCTCCTTCTCTTTCTTCTCCTTTACCTGCTTCTTCTCCCCTCCCCCTCCCCTTTCCCCTCTACCTCTTTCTTTACCTCTGTCTCCTTCCAAAACCAAAAAAAAAAAATCTTCTTATTAATAAAATACTTTACTGGGAAATGTAGCTTGAACAACAATGGGCATACCCCTAACTGTTTTCAGATACATCGTAACATAAGAGAAGACAGGAAACACTTACATTTGAGCCATGGTCTCAGAAGTTTAAAGCATCAACGTTGTTGATTTGGCTCGGCTGCCCTACAGTGGGAGCTGGTAACGTGCTGAGTCAGCACTATGGGCCTAGGTCATCTTGGGAGGTCTCGGAGACCTCCCAAGCCATGTGACCAACTCTGGCAAGAGGCTAAAGATACCCATCTACAGAGGCTAGGCTTTGAGCCAAGGCGAGGTTCTCCACCCCGTATGTGTTAATAGTCAAAGTCTATTATTGGCTAATGTAGGTATAATTTTTATCTTGTGTTGCCCTCAGTCTTATGAAAACATATCTGATGGCTGTCTTACGTAAGTATACATCCAATTAGTTAGGGACAGGATTGGATATGCCTTCTTAACTTTTAAAGAAAGTACCCTGTAAAGAGAGTAGCAATATTTAGGGATTGTTGTTTCTCCAGTCTTGTGTATTATGTGACCAGTAGCTGTCTTTCTGGGGCTTTAATGCTATTCTTTTTGCCTGTTTTCTTAGTGGTGAGTGTTCTCCTCCCCACTTTTCCCCTGTGCTTTTCCTGTCTGCTCTGTTTTCGGAGCTGTTTGGGTTGTTACAGATTCCTCTCTCAATGTTTAGCCAGACTGTCACTCCCCTTACTGTTTCCTGGCTCACGACTTATCTTGCTGATCCTCATCAGTCAGCCGAGGACAAGGACTTTCAGTTGCTTGCTGTGCTGCTGTGCTCTTTGGTCATGTATGCCCAGTGTGCTGATGTGGCCCTCATGGTCCTGGGGGTACCTTGAGACTCATCTATGGAAGGTAGACATGTGTGGCTGCCTGTGGCTGGTGCTGGTGATGCAAAAGGTCACCGGAAAAACATTGTGTTGGATTTGGGAGATAGTTCTGGCCATAAACCTCTTTATAGCAATTTCTAAGTTTTTAATCTCTCTCTTTAAAGTTTTCTTATGGTGAAAACATTTAGTCTGTATGGATTAAATAATTCACTTGGTATACTCCAACTCCAAAAGTCCATTACTTGATTCCCTGAAACCATATTACTCTGATTCCTTAGGCCTACTCTTTGGGACTAGCCAGAGTCTCATATATACAGAAAACTGAAAAATAGAAGAGACCGTGGAATGTGAGTAGTAGAGTATACCAAAAATATTAGCAACAGTGCTCATAGTTCGCCCAGTGATTAAGGTGGAGAGTGTGGGGAAGGAGTGGGTGTTTTCCATTCTCTTGCAGTCTTGCTTGGCTGCTTAAACTGATTGGCATTTTGCATTGTTCTTCCATGGAAGCACCATCCACAGTTACCTTTCCGAGGTCTTGGTTGACTGATACGAAGAACTTGTTTTGAAGCCCCAGTTGCACCTTTCCCAGGAAGGAGAGGTACAGAGGGCAGTGACGGTCCTCTCTCCTTAGCCAAGGTGACTGGCAGTGGCTGTGTCTTCTCCAGCCCTGTTCAGAGCCTTCTTGTTTCTCTCGTGGAAGCAGAAGTGAGAGTCAACAGCTGCTGAACAGTACAGAGTGTGGGAGGTAAAAGACCAGGCAATCTTCTTTTGATTCTTAGTCACTGGATGACTAAGAACGTAGGGATCCTGTAGGGATTAGGTTTAGTAGAAGAGTTTTCACCTTTTAGAATTGAAGTCAGCATGGTATTTCCAATGTGGAGCAGGGGCTTTTCTTGTATTTCTCTTCAGCTCTGTGACTTTGAGTGTGTCACCTGCTCTGTTAAGGTTGTTTCCAGAGCCATCATGCTGGGAAGTCTGTGTTTTCCTCGGTAAACAAGGGGAAGGACGGAGAGGGAAAAGGAGTTAGGACCACTTGGGGTTTGTGGATGCTGTGTAATCTCTGAAAGCAGAAGCTGCCCTTTGATTTGTGGGCAGCATAAAGTCAAGATTACCGTAAGATATTTTGAGATTGATTGCTCCTTTTGGTCAGCATACTAATTTGGGCATTATTTATCAAAGCCTCAGCAGTCAGCAGTGCTAGGGGCACAACTCTCCAGAAACATTTCTGGTTTCCGGTGAAAATCGCCTACCTAGGACTTTGAACTAGCTCGACCTCCACAAGGGAAATGTCTCCCTCCTGGTTACTGTAGAAACTTTGCTACCCATCTCTCCTTTTCTGTCTTTATTTTGTCTTCAACGGAAACCTCCAGGACATTCATCACCCCAACATCTACATTAATGTCTTCGGACCTTCAGAGTAAACGATCTGCCCTTGAGCTGTGGGGTGAGATTTAGCAGGGAGCATGAGTTCCTCCAGGGAATGACTTGCTTTACCTTCTTGTTAAAAACAGACTAATCAAAACATTTGTGTTGCTGCTAAGGCTCAGCACATGCATTCAATTGCTTATTGAGAATATTTTCTGCTCTTCAGGAATCTGAAAATCTCATTTTTTTCTATCCTTCAGTTCCTCTGTGAAATTTTGGAGCTGGCAGATTGCCTCCAGTTTAAAATAGTCCGGTCTCCCTCAAAGGGTACCATCAAAGGATACCACTCAACTCAGTCCTGGAGAATGCTTTCATTTAGGTTCAGGCCACTGACTTAGTGAAGTGGATGGATACAAGTGGACATTATTAACTTGCTCATTTAGTTGTCTGTCCTGTTTATTGGTCCACAGGATTCCATTTATGGGTATTTTTTTACAACAATAGTTTTGATAGTCTCTGCAATACCCTGCGCTGTCACATTCTTTTTTTCCCCACCCTCCCTTCAACACCTCTTCCCCTTGCTGTCAAATTCTTAGGCTAGTTGAGTCATTGGAATTTCTTGCTTCTGCCGTTGCCTAAATGATGTGATTGTGAGGCCCATGAGATTTGGCTGTGGGGAAGTGAGAGGGAGAAGAGAGTCAGAGGGTTCCAGGGGCTCCCCGCTGTATGGCTGACACTGCCAACAGGGTGTTGATATGCTCGTTCCAGGTTACCCACACCTTGGAAGTATCTGTCTTCTAAACTCCTATCTGTATCCTTGAAGTGGTGACTGAGAACTGTGTTACCACCCTGGTTATGTCATGGAATCTGGAAACACAGACAGGACTGTGTCAGTGGGATGGTGCAGCTGCTAAAGGTCAAGGAAAGCCTGTCTACCCCAGGAGATTGTGGGATCTCTATTAGTGTGACTTCCTCCTACTTTGGCTAGTATCTGCACAGATGTGGCAAGCTTCCAGGCATGATAGACTCAAATCAGAGTAGTAATAATGAACCATACTATTTACATCTCAAGAAATACTCTAATATACAAGATTTTATATTTTTATTTTTCCTTTAGAATACAATTACCTTTAAGTCAAAACTTCGTTCTGTTTAACTAATGAGATTTTAGGAATATAGGCCAGTTTGTAAACTACTATGACATGCTTTGAGCCATCCTTGGCTGAACAGTCCTAGATTTGAGTGAAGTCTTCCCATCGTTGCAGAACGAACTGCTCATCCTAACCAGCATTGTATGTTCCAAATCCTAACCTTGAAACGATGACATTTTCTTTATCCCTCCAGGAAATGCTACGCAGATTAGCTTATTCTACAATTTATACTCCTTTCCTCCTGATTAAAATCTTCCATAGCAAAGGAGCCTGGCTAGTGAGCAGTTTCTCCTATAAATTATTTTTGAGCTGATAACTTTTCTAGTCACACATCGTATTTTTCCCAGAGAAGCAGCCCATCCTAGTCATCCTATTTATGGTGCAGTAGCAGTTATGGTTGAAATTGCAAACAAGTCCGCTGTGTTCTAGTTTGATTTTCCTAGCTGTAGAATGTTTTCAGTGGAAGTGATTCAATCTCAGTGAGATGTGGGTTCAAGGGTACAGAATAAAAGAGCTATAAATATATTAGAAGGAGCATCATGTTTAGCCAAGGTAAACCAACTTAAGTTTTTTACATATAAGGCCTTGCACTAACAAGAGGAAAGGTGTGGGATCCCCTTGGAGTCATTAATAGAATCTCCACTGTAATGGAAGTTTCATTTATACAGAAAATATTGGTGAGTTTCAGTGTGTGACTGTAGCAGCGTGGAGGATGAGAAGGTCACTTGGAGAAGAGACTTGGTCTGAATGCTGAGAGGACCAGAGAGGCTGTCTCAACTGATGACCCAACATTAGGGACACTTCCAGGAGTAGCACCAAAGCTGAGAACAATCTGAATTTTATTTAGAATATCAGTGTAAGAGGAAAAAAAAAGAAGAAAGGCAGTAAGGGCAAGGAACAGTCTTAAGGCTGGGCGGTTTTTTGGGAAAAAGGGAAGGAAACACCCCTCCCTAATCTAAACTTCTTGTTCATCCATTCATTCCTCACACAGCCAATGTGGTTTTGCCCCACAGTGTAGCAATTCACTGCTCAGGCAAGCCCCCACGTTTGTGTGTATGTATGTATGAACTAGACTAGGGAACAGATCAATTTGTGGAAAATTTTATCCCTTTTACAGTTGTCTGGGGACCAAGTAGAAGGGGGACTTCCTTTACTTCCGTCCTTTCTGCGGTATCTTCATGTGTGAGGAAGAATTATGAGAACTCTTGTAGCTTTTTCCCTGGGAAATCCTTAGATAATTGTAGATAATATGAGTAAAAGAATAGTAATGAAAATCTTCCTATAATCATATTAAAGCTTGGAAGCCCATCAAGCTAACTAGTGGGTATCTGTCTTTCAAATGCAGTATATTGGGATTAGATTCTAATCTTCTTTTTTGTAAATCAGTATACTTGTGTTTGTAGCCCACATTTGTGCATTTCCTGACAGTACTGCCTCGGGCAAAACCAAAAAAATCAAACAGAAAACCCCAAGTATAGTTATTTGTAAAATATTTACAGTAATATATTCGCAGCTACATGGGTTGCTAAGACAGAAGGATTAGAAGTTCAAGGCTAGCCTGAGCAACTTTGTGTCTCAAAATAAAAACAAGCAAAACACAAGACAAAACCAAATAAAAAAAAAGAGGATTGGGATGTAGCTCAGTGGTAGAGCACCCAGGGGCTCAATCCCTGGTCCCACCAATAAAAGGGAATATCTGAGGAAGTGTTTTGCACCTCAACATTGCATGAAGCTTTTGTTAGTCAGATTATTCATTCTCGTCCTCCCCTGGTACCTAATTATTATTATTATTTTATTATTATTTTAGAGACCAGGTCTTGCTATGTTGCCTAAGCTGGCCTTGAACTCCTGGCCTTACCCTTCCAGGGAGCTGGGAACACAGGTGCACACTGCAGGCTTTTCTTGGTGTGGCGCCTGTTTCTATCTAAAACCTTTGCTGAAGACCTTCCTTGACTGAATATTAACAGTCTGTATACTGGCAACACAGTACAGTTTTATCAGAGCTGTTCATAGGAAAACGTACAGATTGCTCTGAGAGAACCAAAACCTATTTTCTATTTGATGAGGATATTTTCTGTCACGCTGCTATCTTTGAGTCGTCTCTCATAGAACAATTATAAGAACGCACAATGCTAAGGAATAATTGATGACGGGTTATTTGATCAATCTTGTATGTCTATATGTGTTATCCTGAACACACACTTCGAAGATATCAATATGCAAAGCAGCAACTATTGGTGGGTTTGTTGTTG